>CAUYPO010143473.1:0-14136 GCA_963574435.1 Cheirogaleus major | reverse complement strand
CCGTCAGGTCCCGGCCATCCTGTGCGTGCTGCAAGCTGAGGCTTTGAGGGGAAAGTAACACATTCCCTGAAAATAAGCCCTAGGGTGTCTTCTTGAGGAAAAATAAATATAAGACCCTGTCTTATTTTCGGGGAAACACGGTACCTCCCTGATGAGTAAATGCTGATTGTCATCAAACAACATTGGTCATCGACACCTCATTTTTTCTTAGTTCTAGACATTCTAATATTACCTCATTAATATAATGTCATTAGCAGGTATTGAGTTTTGTGGATACTTTTGATTAAAAGATTGGGAAGTTATTTTTCTTTTTCCTCATAGCCTAAAACAAAGTTATTACAAGATGTTATTTTACATTAATTTTTATTAATTTACATCTTTATATTTTACTTAAATGTGCTACTTATAATTACATCAAAATATTTTTTGCTTTATACATATCGCTGTGACTGTTTTGATATCATCAGAATACCAACCACTATTACTTTAAATCCTTGATACTTGAAAAATTATACATGCCAGGCGTGGTGGCTCACAGCTGTAATCCTAGCACTCTAGGAGGCCAAGGCAGGTAGATCGTTTGAGCTCAAGAGTTCAAGACCAGCCTGAGCGAGAGCGAAAGCTAGAGCCCGTCTCTACCAAAAATAGAGGGAAGTTGATTGGACAGGTAAAAATATATAGAAAAAATGAGCCGGGCATGGTGGCACATGCCTGTAGTCCCAGCTACTCAGGAGGCTGAGGCAGTAGGATCACTTGAGCCCGGGAGTTTGGGGTTGCTGTGAGCTAGGCTGATGCCACAGCACTCTAGCCCAGGCAACAGAATGAGACTCTGTCTCAAAATATATGTATATACATATATATATATAGATATTTCTCAATGAAAAATGATCTCATTGTTTGAAAATGTACTACAAATTAATGTAAATTACCCTGTTTCTTTGAGTTTGGGAGTTTGGGTTTTTTTTTTTTTGCCTGTTTGTTTTTTAGTAGATTGTATTTTTTAGAGTACCTTTAGTTTCACAGAAAAATCAAATAGAAGTTATAGAGATTTCCCATATACCCCTTCCCCACCACACATGCATGGCCTCCCCAACTATCAACATTCCCTATTGATGAGTAGATGCTTTACAATCAATAAGCCTTCAATGATACATCATTATCACCCAGAGTCCACAGTTCACATTAGGATTCACTCTTGGTATTATATATTCTATGGGTTTAGATAAAGATATAATGCCATGTGTTCACCAATGTAGTATCATTCTGAGTAATTCTACTGCCATAAAAATCCTCTGTGCACTACCTATTCTTCCCTCACTCTTCTCAACCTCTGGTGACCACTGCTCATTTTATTGTTTTAGTTTTGCCTTTTCCAGATTGTCATGTAGTTAGAATCACATGGTCTGTTGACTTTTCAGATTGGCTTCTTTCACTTAGTAATAGGCATGTGAAGTTGCTTCATGTGTTTTCATGGCTTAATAGAGCATTTATTTATAGTGCTAAATAATATTCCATTGTCTGGATATCCCATAGTTTATTTATGCATTCACTTACTGAAAGGCATCTTGGTTGCTTCCCGGTTTTGGCAGTTATGAATAAAGCTGCTTTGAACATTGGTGTACAGGTATGAACGTAAGTTTTCAGCTCCTTTGGGAAATAACAAGGAGTATGATTGCTGAATTGTACGGTAAATATATTCAGTTTTGCAGGAAACTAGTAGACTGTCTTCCACAGTGGCTGTACCATTTTGCATTCCAACCAGCAATGAGAGCTCCTATTGCTACATATCCTCTCCAGCATTTGATGGTCTCAGTTGTCTGGGTTTTGGCCATTCTGTTAGGTGTGAAATAGCATCTCATTGTTCTTTTAATTTGCATCTCCTTGATGACATATAATGTGGAGCATCTTTTCATATGCTTATTTGCCATCTCTATATCTTCTTTGGTGTCTGTTAAGTGCTTTGGCCAATTTTTTAATGAGGTTTTTTTTTTTTTATTGTTGAGTTTTAAGAGTTCTTTGTATATTTTGGGTAAGAGTCCTTTATCAGATATATCTTTTGCAAATGTTTTCTCCCAGTCTGGCTTGTCTGTTCATTCTCTTGACAGTGTCTTATGAAGAGTAGAAATTTTTATCTTTTATAAAACCCAGCTACCAGTTATTTCATTCATAGATTGTGCCTGTAGTTTGTATCTAGAAAGTCATTGCTGAATCCAAGGTCTCTGGATTTTCTCCTATGTTATTTTCTAGGGGCTTTATGATTTTTATTTTTATATTGAGGTCTGAGTTCTATTTTGAGTTAATTTTTATAACAAGTATAGGATCTGAGTCTAGATTCAATTTTTCTTTCTTTCTTTTTTTTTTTTTACATGTGAATGTCCAATTGTTACAGCACCATATATTGAAAAAACTGTTTTTGCTCCATTGAATTGATTTTGCTCCTTTGTCAAAAATCAGTTGATTTTATTTATGTGGATCTATTTCTAGCATCTTTATTCTGTTCCATTGATCTATCTGTCTATTCTTTCACCAATACCACACTGTCTTGATTACTCTCTAGCTTTATACTAAGTCTTGAAGTAAGGGAGTGTCAGTCCTACAACTTTGTTCTTCTTCTTCAATATTATGTTATACTTTCCTTTTCTGTGTCCAATATCTACATCTATTTTATTAGAGAAAATTGGATTTTATAGTACTATGAAATACACATTCCAAAGTTCTTATTGTTTTCCATTGAGGTATAATTTTATCTTGAATTGAATAGTCAACATTAATACACATTCTCAAACATTTTTCATACTGTGAAATCCATATAATCTTCCTTTTTGATATCCATTAAGATAAAAGAAAAGAAACACTAAAAAAGCAAACCTCTGTCTCAGAAACTAGAACTACTATATGATCCAACAATCTCACTACTGGGTATATATCAAAAGGAAATGACATTAATAAGCTGCTGTGATATATCCCATGTTTATTGAAGCACTATTCACAATAGCCAAAATAAGAAATCAACCCAAGTGTCCATCAATGGTTGAATGTATAAAGAAAATGTGGCATATATATATATATATATATGTATATATATATATATATACACAATGGGATACTATTCAACCATACATCCTGTCATTTGCAACAACATAGATGAACCTGGAGGACATTATGTTAAATTAAATAAGCCAGACACAGAAAGACAAATACTGCATGATCTCATGCATCTATAGAATCTAAAAAGTTGGTCTCATAGAAGTTGAGAATAGAACAGTGGTAATCAGAGTCTGGGGAGTGTGAAGGGGAATGGTGAATGGAGATAGATTGGTCAACAGTTTCAAAGTTACAATAAGAAAGAAGGAGCAAGTTCTGGTGTCCTATTGCATGGTAGGGTGATTATGGTTAACAATAATGTATTGAATATTTCAAAATTTCTAAGGAGAAAGGATTTTGAATGTTCTCATTACAAATAAATGATAAATGTTTTAGGTGATGTTTACTCTAATTCGATCATCATCTAATGTATATACATGTATATCAGTGTTTACCTTGATTTCATCATTGCACAGTGTATACATGTATCAAAACATTACATTGTACCCCATAACTGTGTACAGTTATTGTGTCAGTTAAAATTTAAAAAAAACAAACTTCCAAAATCATGTTAATCTAATAAGGTGATCTTACTGTTATAGCAGTGAATAATTTTAGTGACATATTATAATTATTCATTATTGATTGCAATGAATCAGTAAAAACCTAACACCATTTTCAGGATTTGTTTTATAACACATTATAATTCAAATTCTTAACTATTTAAACTGTAACTCTATGGAAAAGTAGAATAAAAATAAATATCTATCTCTACCTTATATGGGGATATTTATTTCTATCTTACATGGAGGGAAATATTGTGTATTTCTTGTTTTGTTATTAGAACAATTTTTTTTCTTCTTTTGCTTTTTATAAGATCTAGAATAGAACAAAATTTGAAGTGATGAGAAATGTGGTTGATTATCTTCAGATGTCCTAGAAATAACTCTACCTTTTACTTAATGTATTTTTTAAATTTCAAAACAAAATAATATGTCTCCAATTAAGCGATCTAAGAATAAATATATTTTCTTTTATTTAAAATAAAAGAACTTCCTATCATTCTCTTGATGTCTTTGTTCTTCTTCTTGGCTTGACACTTGCCCATAGCACTTAAAATGAAAGTTAGAGGAGAGTTGGGCATCCCACCCAGATCTGCATTTGAGCTCCTTAAGATTCAAAATGGTTACTCTTTACTTAAATTGTGAGACTCTTGTTGCAAATATTGCTTTATCATGATTTGTTATATAATTTATGAATGATAGGTTATATAAAACTCTGAATTTGTCAGTTTGAGATTCCCCTTAAGTACTAATTACTATTTTCCAATGTTGATGTATAGTTGAAATGTATTACCTAAGAATTTATATTGAATAAAACAAAGCAACTAGAAACATAGCAAAATAATACACAAAGACATTTATGAGACCTGAACAAACGCTTACAGAAAAAAAGAAGCCTGCTCTGTTGTTAAATATATTTGACAGATTTGATTACTACACTCTCTCAGTTGATGTAACTGCTTTCTGTTCATGCCTGCTTTCCATGTGCATTGGGTAGCAATCACACCTTGTTTATTTTTGTGATTTAGCAACTTGGCACAGGGATTGCATTTAGTAAATGTCATAGGAGTTAGAAAAGAATATAAGAAGAAAGAAAAAAAGTAGAAAAGTAAAGAAAAAGAACAAAAAAGGACAGAGATATTAGCTATACTATAAATACTGCATATTCTTAGTGAAACACTATGATTTTTATATATGCTATTTTTAGCAGGAGAGAAGCCCTATTCTCTGAGATTTCTACCCTTGTATCAGTAACCATACTAAGGCCAAAATTATGTCCGTTTTATTACAAGAAGGAATCAACAAAATGAAAGATTATGTTACATGTCCCCAAAAGAGTTGGAAAGTTCTTTAGTGTGAAAGATTTGTAATAATTCAAATAAAGAAGTCAAGAAAGGGATAATAAAATAATTTAAGTCATTTATTAAAAATATTATCAGTGCCAGCTGAAGGTAACAAAGGTAATAAATTAAAGTGGGGGAAACACTGAGAAATGACTCTGGACTAAGAGAACACATGGAGCCAGGCATTCTCTACCTTGGTGAGCTACCAGCTAGCCCACTCACCAGGCGAAGCTTTGCTTTGTTGCTTATCCTTTCCAAGTGCCACTTACACACCCCATGCAGAGCATAGGGTGGTATTGGGGCTCCCTTTTTCCATCTCCTGGAACAAATAAATGGATTTACTTCTCCAGAGCTCTTGAGATCATGCCCTTCCCAAAGCCTAAGGCCACCTCTCCTTACAGATTTATTTCACCCTCTTTGCCCTGTGAGCCAGATTAACTGGACCGTAGACAAATATGGCTTGCACTCTCTCCTTATCGACTGTTACCTAAGCCAGAGTGTCTCAGCCTTAATACTATTGACAGTTTGGACCAGAAAACTTTTTATGTGTGTATGTGGGGGAGGGACAGACTGTCCTGTGTATTATGAGATGTTTGGCGGCATCTCTGGCCTCTACCCTCTGGAAGTCAGTAGCACCCCCCAGTTGTGAATCAGAAAAATATGACTTAATGTTGCCAAATGTCCCTTGCGGAGGCCAAACTACCCCTGGTTGAGAACCACTGCACTAAATAAAGATGATGTTTATTTTCCCTCTTCACCCAGCACAGTAGCTTCTGATAGTTTGCTTTGATTTATTTTCCAGGACGCTTGCTGGGCTTGTCCTGATTCATTCTCATGCTCTCACTACTACCATGGGAAAGAAAGAATTCAAGGGCAGTTTAGTTCTTCATTCTGGAGCCAACCTATCCCCACTGGGCTTGACCCAATTACTTTGGCCTCGTTAGCATAACAAGATTTCACAGGATTTTTAAACTGTCACTGTTGCAGACCACAAAGAAAAAGACTAATAAACAATCCAATAGTTAAAGGCAGAACGTGTGGTCAAAATGTTATTATGTGGTATTAAAAATATAGCTGAAAATAACAGAAGATATGTTAAGTTTTTCACTGAAATCATATGGGAAAATATTGCTTAAAAACATTAAGACATTTCTTTGCTTTACTCCATCAGCCACATAGTTATTTCCAGCAAACCTTGACTCTGACAATGACTATACAAAGAAAATTGTCAAAATCTGGAAGTTTTCTTTTTTGTTTTTCTCATAATGGGATATTGTAGAAAATGAACACTAGGGATGACATTCCTAATCCATTCCCCAACCTAAATGGTGTGAGATGGGACTGCATAATGTATCTACTTTCATGCAGTCTATTTTAAGCACCCAAGTTTGATGATAAAGAAGTTAATGTGGTTTCCAGTAGTGTCTAACTTACCCTCAGGGAGTAGCTCATGCTGGGAGAACCTGGCTCATTATGGATTATTTTGTAGCATCAGTCATGCTATGAGATGACGAGGCTTTATAAGACAAATATTATGGATCAATCTTCAGAGGCCAGCACTACATGCAGCCAAAAATCCTCATTGGCAGAACAAAACTGAAAGCCCTTAATGAATTCTGTTACCGTGGCAGCATACTGTCAAATTATGCACTAATAGCAAAAGAGCTAGAAAACCATACCAAGAAACCAGCATGCCTTTTGGCAAGCTAGAAACCAGAGTCTGGTGCTGAGCTTCCAAACATTCTAAGGGAGAGAATTAACATCGACGTAAGCCAAAATCTCTGTGCAAGCTCTCTGGGCTTTTCGATGTGAATCCTAGAGAAGCTACTTGAATATGAGATGCTTTTTTTTTTTTCTTTTTACCTTCCTATTTTCTTTCTTTCTTCCAAATGTAATTAGATGGTCATTGGTTGAACACTAAAATAATGTCAAAAGGGTAAGGACTGTAACTGGGACCACAGTCACATTTTAGGGAACAGCTTTCCTTTATGAGTCAATTGCTCTATAGCGTCAACCTCTGTAATTTAAGATGTGGCAGAATTTTAAGGCAATTAGCATAAGGGTGACTAGAGGTCCTTGATTGCTTAGAAATGAGCCTGTATTTTATATTTTTGCCTTTGGAAGATAACTGTATAAAAATCATTCTCAGATTGAATCATGTGGATATTGCAAGTTACCCAAAATATCAGAAAATCATAGTTTTAAATTATATATACACATGCATATATATAAAAAACCTGGGAGAATGAAGATGTACAACTTGTCTATAAAGTTTCATTTATTTGTAGTAGTTTTCTCTTAAGCATCTTTGCTTCAGGGCTGTGTTTCCCAACCAGTTAGTTGCCTAATACTTTGGCATATAGATTGCAAACTTTACCTGAAACACTGTTTCTTCCTCTCTTTCCTTTATTCTTACTCAAATCCTGTACGTTGTTTCTTTCCTTGCATTTCCCTTTTCTTTCCCAGGAAACTTACAGCTTCCCATGTCTTTTCTCCCACTGTTTTTTGAAATGAAAAGAAAGAGTGTGGAAATAGTGAAGTGGATTTCAGACTCTGCTCCCTAGAAACCTAGAGGTTTTTTGAAGGTGGCTTCTGGGCCACAGGTGAAGTGGAGATATAAGGAAAGGACAGGGCAGGGCTCTGGGGCCCCCATTCCAACTTCCGTAACAGCAATTTTCAAATAAGATTTCATTTAAAGAAAGATTTCCATAACTCCAAATAGCTCAACAATAATAGGACACACAATGCTATCAGGTAGAGTGTGCCTATGTGGGATATTTGCCTATTGGAAAAGAAATCATATTGAAAAATAGAAGTAGGAATGTGGAAGAACTTCACTGTGATTGTTTTATCTCATGATTACTCTTCTTTTAACTACCTTAAGTACAAGCTAACTCTGAAAATCAGGAACTACTCATTTCCTCCCATTTAATAATAGCTTCTCATCTCCAAATACCTAAATCTAGCAAGATTTAACACCTCTGCTTATTTAGCAGGAGCAAAGCATGTAGTGGTACTAGAGGATTTCCACTGAACAGGAAGATTTTTTAAGAAGTAGGAAAATGCTAAAGATGTAATTATACAGTGTAGCTAAGAAACTAAAAATTATCTAAAATGCTGTCTCTATTGTCCCAAAGATAGATTATATATCTTAATAATTTCTGTGGTTAGAAATTAAAGAAGGAAAAGAAATAATGTCTTTTAATTACAAAGATATTTTGAATTGCTATAGCTTCATTCTTAATTTAAAATTATATTTTATTTGTATGTGTTACCGAAAGTTCGGTACTTGTCCCTGAGGCTGAAGAAGTGAGAACAAAGACCCAGGACAAGTGGTTTGAGGAAAAGGAAAGAGAAGTTTATTGATTTGCCGGCAAATAGGGAGGGTGGCCAGACCAGTGTCTGGGAAGACCGCTGTCCCATCTTTAAGCAGAAATACAGAGCTCTCTGAAGAGGTGTTTTCAGAGGTTAGGCTCTGGTCTATGTGACCAGTATCACATGTCATGGCTTTGGGCTATTATTGTTTAATTGTAGTTGGTGGTTTTGGTCAACCTTATCTCCAGTGAAGATGATCTCCTGACCTCCAGACCATTCTGTTAGAGATATCTCCTGTGATTTAAGATACTAGAAAACAAAGAACAAAGAACATTTTTCTACCTCTTTGATTACTAGCCTCTGGCAGGAATGCAGGTTTTAATTCTCAAAAAGTGGTTGGCGGGAGAAAAATTGTAAAACATTTTACCCTTTTTCATACCTTCACCTCAGTTACATATGTATTATAAGATAAAAAATTAATTTCAAAATTAAAATAAATTATAACAGTACATTTTAAAGATTTGTCCTACATTTGTCCTATGTAATGAATGAAAGGCTATTTCTTGTTTATTATAGAAATTTTAAAACATTTTCTTTTCTTTTAAAAAATATTGTTTTCTTCAAATCCAAGTTGTATGATTTTTTTAAAAAATTAGCATATATAGATTAGAAATACATAAATAAATATTTTAGGTTACACTATGTCAGCAGATTTTGATTCCTCAAAAAAATTGACTTGTTAAACAAAATAACATGCTTCCAATTTTGTATTGTATTAAATGCTACTTTTCTACTGTATAGAGTAGAAAATGTTTTGGCATGATGTACCTTTTAAAACAGTCATTGAGCAGATTTCTGAGAAAATATTTCAGTAGTTGCCTTGTGCTCCCAACATTAGCTGGAAGAAAAAAATAAAATGAAATGGATAAAGAGATAAAATGAAAATACATAATTACAATCAAATAATATTTAAATCCAAAACAAATTTCATTATAATTAAAATGTATTTTTAGATGTTTTCATAAAAATAAAACATTGTCTCCTTTAAATATAAAAATGTATTTGTCTTATTAAAACATAGTTTCAGATTATTTTATTTGATTGTCGATGTCTAATTCAAACCATGTTGTTTCTTTCTGTGTTTGGTACATTCCAACCATGAAAAGTAAAATTAGCATTTAGGAAATAATTCAAGAAAAAAACTCCTTCAATAATATTTGCCCGAGTGAGTTGGGTAATTCTTGTAAATTGGTCTTTTGGCCTGAGTGATTTAGATAATTGCTTAAGTTCTCTATTTCAGGTTGAATATTCAGATACTACTCAACATCAAACACATGATAAATGATTTATTTTATTTTTTCCTGAGAAAATTGATCAAATATTGAATAAAATATTATATTTGACCTGTGTATTACATCATATATTTTCTAATTCTTCTAAAATAGTGTCTCTAATTTGATTAGGTCTTTTTTCTATTTGTTATTTTTAAATTTGTTTGATGGATTAAGAAAGATTTGTTGAATCAAAGAGAATTTTGGATAAACATTAAAACATAAGCCTTTAATCAAGATGAAATTCAAACTATTTTGTATTCACTCAATATAAACCAATGATCAGATTACCTACAACCATTATGGGGATGAAATGAATGCATTTTTTACTTCAACTGGGATGTTTTTGGTTTTTTTTTGTAATTGAAATTTTCTTTTTCTTTCTCAATATTTTTAGCTTATGGTGTACATTGAGAAATAATTTTCACTTGCCTTGTAGTTTTTAATTTATGAAAATAAACTAAAACCAGGATAATACAGTTGTAATATTTCTTATTTATGAACATAAGTGTCTTATTAGCTATTGCAATTTAGACTTTATTGTATTTCAAATTAACATATTCATGTTATTGTGACTTTTTTAACAGGCAATAACTTCAAGCTCTTGTGGCGGATGTAGATTTTTGCTGCAAAGAAATAACAGTAAGTGTTTATATATAGGCAATATTTTTTTATTTTAAACTACATCTCAATATTTGGAATTCCATTATCACTTAAATGCATGCAAAAAGTTAGTATGATTACTTAAATTTTATAATTTTGATAAAATTTATTTACTCTAATGATAGTTATCATAGGATTCTAAGATTAAAGCCAGGTCATTTTAATAATGAAGAAAAATAAATTTGTGGCTAAGACTTTCTATTTTGCCCTCTGTGTTGATGTTAGTTTTGCTATGTAAATTTCACTGATGTATTTATATTGATATTTCTCTTTGAATAGCTAATTTACACAGGTTTTCAGTTTTCTGTGGGTATTATTTGACAATTGGTTTTCAAATTTTGGGTTGGAAACACTTATTTTGCATGACAGCTTCTTTTGGAGCAATTCAAATCTTTATAATTTTGCATGTTAAATTGTTTTCCTGCAAATATAAACCAATAACTCTTACACTAATTTCACAAAGGGTTACAGAGGGGCATCTTTTTCCCTATTCAAGTTAAAATGGTAAAGTGGGATGGATCAGTTTCTCAGTTTTTCTAAAATGTAATTTTCATAATAGTTTAAATCTATGTTTCTTTCAAATGCGAACATAAGTAACTTTTGTTTTACCTACTATCCTAGGTTATCTTTGTCAGTACTTTACATTAATTAAATTACTTGGGAATTATCTCTACTCCAAATTGAATAGGGAAATATCACCATGCTGCAGGCTCTTTGCTCATCCAGGAATTAAGCAATTTAAGATATGAGGTTTTAAATGGAAACTGTTTGTAAGGAGAAGATGTAATTCACTTGCATGGGTACCCATCTTTACTGAAGCTTCTAGGGGTACAAACATGCTCTCCAAATTCCGAATTCTTGATTTTCTAAAGTAATTTGGATTCCTGGTGTCTTATCTATCTATTCAGATAGATTTCTGGTGGATTGTTCAATCTGAGCTATGTTCTGGCTTCTGTTCCTGACTGATAACATTTCCTGGGTGTCCTCCTGACTCAACTGTTTGGCAATACTTCTATCTAGTGATCTGTAATTTGACGTGGAATCCCCAGGCGATGACACTGTCTTTCATGAGCACAATACATTAAATATTATTATATCATAGAATAGATAATGATTATACTTATAAAATGCCTACATGGCTCATTCAGAGGTATGCTATATTATAAAATAAATTACCTTTTACTTTGCAGATTCCAACTTGCTATTTTATTAACATAGTTGTAGATAAAGGCTTTGGTTAATAAACTTCTTTGAGTTTTTTAGACAATATTAACTGGTATTAGCTTTCTGATAGCCTAAATATGATATAAAATTATTGGTGAAATAACTCAAATTACTATTCTGTCTTATTGTGAGTAAGGAAGAAAAAAAGGGGCACAGAAAATGCCCTCATAAAAGAGAAGTGTGAAGCCATCCGCTTCTTTATAACCAAGTAGAGATCACCAGTAGCAGGACTGCACATTTTGTAATAACATGATAACTCATTTAATCCTTTTCCTTAGTAAGATGTTTCCAGCATGTTTTTATCTTTAAATTGTGTGTGTGTGTGTGTACACACATATATAAGCAAAATCATATATTCATAGGACCCTCAAATGGGAAGCTTTGAAGACACATATAAAATTTTATTTATCTTTGGATTATTCTAATTTTCATTTTATGTCTAAATCCCCAGTCTCAATTTGTTTTTATTCTATCATTAATTCATGAATTTAACAACTTTTAAATAGCTAGGTACAAGGTCTCAGACACCAGAAATATAGGGAGGAAAGATTAAGTTCCTGTTTTCTTGCTGTCTACAGGCTGCTGGAGAAGATACCAACATTTAACTACAATTTCAGTTCATCTTGGTAGGAAGGGGGATAGAAATAAGAATACAGTGCCTAGGAAGTAGACAAATGGGTACCCAGTTAATTCTTATCCTTCAGGGCTAAAGCAGTGTTTTCTGGAGAAGGTATTTCTGGAACCATAATAGGTGTATATAACTGAACTAGTGGTGCTGGTGGTGTGTGTGTGTGTTTCAAAGTGGAGGCTGGGTGTGAAAGGCAAGGATTGGGAAGAAGAGTCTGAGCAATCATTCCAGGTTCTATAGAAAGGGGAAGCTATATATTATATCTAGTATGTAGCAAGATCAAGATGACAGGAGAGCATTACATGCTTAGGGAGCATAGAATAAATGTTGCAGAGTTGCAGGAAATGAGAGAACTAGAGCATAAAATTACATCTGCAACTGTGCTGAGGAGTTTGCATTTTATTTCATTTTTTTTTCTCTCAGAAAACAAAAGGCACCCCTAGTGGATTTGATAACAGTAAGGGGCATTAGAATTGCATTTGGGAAATACCAATTGAACAGCAGTTTTGAAGACGACATCAGGGAAGGTGGAGAAGGAGTAGCAGAAATGGAGCTAGGAACTGTAGTGGTAATTCCTAGAGATAAGTGATGATGGACGGATCACAGAAAGTGAGTGTGGGGTAGAGTAGAAAGACTTGAAAACTCTGGCTTTGAACCATAGAGGCCACGTTATTTCTTTGAGTTATCTGTCCTATTTGAAGAAGCAAACCTATGGTATAGTTACTGATTGGAAGGCCCCTAAAAATGAGAGTGGGTTGAGGAACAAAAAAGGCTAATTCTAAAATAAATAGTTATAAGAGCAGAAAGATGTAATTCAATTTAGGGTACTGGACTCTTCCTCTTATTCCCTGGAGGTACCAGGAGTGATTATGGAGCCTAGTTCTCACCCAGGCAGAACCAGTTGGCTATAATGGCTGCATCCATTTGTTGTACCGTGCAATATAGTAGCCATTAGGCTCATGTGACTATTAAAATTAAAATTAATTAAAATGAAATAAATTTAGAAATTTAGTTCCCCAGTTGTACTTGCCACATTTCAAATTCTCAATAGCCAAATGTGGTGAGTGGCTACCCAGTTGGCCAGCATAGATATTGCCAAAAGTCACGTTGGACAATACAGTTCTAGATTTTCAGAGCACTCATAAAAGAGTACAAGTTTGAATCACAAAATTAAGTGCGTAACTAAGTGTACTTTGACATTTATACTTTCCTAAACTTGTAGAAGTATAGAGACTTAACAATCATATTCTTATTCCATAATCAGCCTGGTTAATAACATCTGAATCTTAATAGAATGAGAAAATTTTAAATCTCTGAGTTCAAGGGGGGTTTTTCTTTTCCATCAGTAAGGGGCATAACTAAAAGCTACCCTGGCTCTTAGAGAAGAACTGACAAAAAGAGCATGGCAACACATCAAAGGGCCCTCTGTAGGACATGCAGATTTTTTCAAAAGATCTTATTTTCTTAATGCTGTTTCAGAATCACAATTTCTGTTTTTAAATTCATTCCTAAACTCATTGATGCCAGCTTTCATTAAAAGATGATAACATTTGGAATTACAGAATCATATTAGAGTGCAATTTCCAGTGCTCAATATGTAAAATATAGTTCATTACCCCTGACTCCTTGAAAATCAGAAAGCTAGACATCATCCTTTTGTCCCTCTCCTGCTCTTACTGTCACAACATTCCTTCTGAATTATGCCTTGGTGTCAATTCATTGTTTTATACATGTTTGTGAGAAATAGTTCAATAAAATTGAATTCAATATTTATTATACAAATATTGGTTAACGCAAGAGGATTGGAGTTAGACATACCTGGCTTGAAATCTTGTCTGTGTTTTTTTCTAATTGTACAAACTTAGAAAAGTTAGGTAAACATTTTGAGCTTCATATCATTTTCTTAATAATAATAATTACTTATAAGTGATTATAAAGATCAAAATAAGATTGTGTGTACCAAGCACTTAGGAACAGCTGAGCAT
>CAUYPO010143472.1:0-17243 GCA_963574435.1 Cheirogaleus major | reverse complement strand
GCAACCTCAAACTCCTGGGCTCAAGCAATCCTTCTGCCTCAGCCTCCCGAGTAGCTGGGACTACAGGCATGCGCCACCACACCCGGCTAATTTTTCTATATATTTTTAGTTGTCTGGCTAATTTCTTTCTATTTTTAGTAGAGATGGGGGTCTTGCTCTTGCTCAGGCTGGTCTCGAACTCCAGACCTCCAGCGATCCTCCCTCCTCAGCCTCCCAAGAATGCTAGGATTACAGGCGTGAGCCACCACACCCAGCCCCAGGTTAATGTTTTAAAGCCAGGCTTTGTTTGTGTACTAGTGCCACTACTCTTACCTACTTGATAAAGTATCAAATGCTGTCGGATTAATACTCGTTTTCAGCATTTACACTGAACCCCTCCAGAGGAAAAACAGTTTTCAGGTGTAAAAGGGTTCTTGGTTAATTGCTGTCTTAGCACAGTCTGTTTTGATATGACAGTATGTGAGTTGATAGCATTTTAGTTCTGCATTCAGATTTTTTTTTCCCAAGTGTATTTTCTCTCAGACCTGACAGAGCTTGAGTAGTGTTTTACAACCTAAATTCATTTCTTAAAATGTTGACAGGTGAATTCTGAATGGGGAAAAGCTTATCAAATGAAGGGAAACTGAAATCTCCCAGTACTTTCTGAATTAAAGTTGTAACTGGTAGTCTAGAGTCTAGGCAGAGAGGCTTTTGAATCTCTTCACACAGTGATCAGAAGGTGGCATGTATATTTCTGTCTTTATGTTTAAGTTATATTTAGGAAGATTTTATTAGTCTCTCTTAGGGTAGGATTTATGTTTGTTCACAGTAAAGATTAAGAACCTCAATATTGTCCTTTATTTTGCAGAGACAGAGTCTTGCTCTTTGTTCAAGCTGGAGTGCAGTGGCACGATCAGAGCTCACTGCAGCCTTGAACTCCTGGCCTCAAGCAGGCCTCCTGCCTCAGCCTTCTGAGTAGCTAGGACTGTAGGCGTGTGCCACCTTGATAGGCTAATTTTTCTATTTTTGTAGAGATAGGGTCTTGCTGGGTTGCTCAGGGTGGTATCTAACTCCTGGGCTTAAGCAATCCTCCTACCTCAGCCTCCCAAAGCAGTGGGATTACAGGTATGAACCACTGTGCCAGACCCTCATTTTTGACATTCTCATATCAGAATTCTGTCATACTTAGATAAATGTGCCTTAAAGAACTGGTTAAAAGCATTTTGTAGCTTAATGACAATGGCTCTTAAGTTTAACAGTCTTCTCTACCAAATTTAGTTGGAAATAGGTTTACTTTCCACTCCATTCAAGAGGATTTAGATAATGGCAATTTTAGGACAGTGTTTGGGCAGTGTCAGAGTAGTGTTTTCATATATATACTCTAATAATTTTATGTGGAACTTGATAACTAAGTCTTTCTGCCTTTGAAGAGAGCTTGAAATGGTCCTGCATTCTGAACACTATAATAAATGTCCTGTTAGTTCCACAATTGGAATAATATTTGAGCCATCCTACTTCCTCCCCTACATACTGAGATCAAACTATGTGAATAAAGAGTTCACGGGCTAGGAGATCCAGAAGCAGCAGAAGAAAACTGTTCTTGTCAGTCTTGATTTTTTTTTTTCTTTTAAAGCTACAGCACCCAGTATTCCCCAGTGATCTCCCATCCATGTACTAACCACACCCAACCCTGCTTAGCTTCTGAGATTAGATGAGATTGGGTGCATTCAGGGTGGTATGGCTGTAGACGCATCAGTGATTTTTTTTTTTTTTATAGGTGATGTAGTCTGTGGAAACTTTTGTAGATGTGGATGTTTACTCACATGATCAAAAAAACACATTGGCCAGATGAGAGGGCCCCTTAACCTTTGACCTTCAGCATTCAGTTGCTTTCTGAGATAACATTAATAGTTTGTTCAGAATTTGAAGGGTTTTTTTCCCCCCATGAAGGTGGAAGAGTGCAAATATTTGGTCAGGTGCTTTTCAGGGTAACATACCAGAGTTTCCCTGTGTCGACATACTTTAGGTCAGCTTCTCAAATGTTAATGTGCCCAGGGGATCACCTACAGGCCTTGGTAAAGTATGAATTCTGAGTGGTAGGTCAGGGTGGGCCTGAAGATTCTGCCTTTTAACCAGCTCCCAGATTTGAGTATCAAGGCTTTAGTGTTCCTTGGAGAACTTGATAAAGGGTGTTGGTGTTGTCAGGTAACTCAGATGCACTATTACTCTTCAGGGTTCGGATGGTGTTCATTGTGCTTTCAACAATATCTTAGGAACCCAAGTTAGAGTCACATGAGGTACTTTCAGGCCTACTCCTATGCCTCGGTGATGATTAACTGGGATGGTTATAGTGGGTTTATTATATACACGTGTTATCCTGAGGTCGTTGAGCCCCTAATTTATAAATTCGGATCTATTTTGCTAGGCCAGTTTCCAAAGACTAATAGCTATGTTTTGGTAGTGTTTAAATATGCATTTTAAAGTGACTAGATTGTGTTAAAGGACTTTTGCAGGTTACAGAATAGGGTCTCATCTGAAAGTTGTGAATTAAAAGTGGTTTAGACAGTGGTTCTCAAAATGTAGTCCCTGAAAAAGCATTAGTATCTTCTCATATGGTAACCTGTTAGAAATACAAATCTTAGGCCCCTTCCCAGTGGTATTGAATGAGAAACTCTGGGGGTAGGGCCTAGCCTTATGCATTTAGCAAGTTTTTCAGGGGATTCTGACTCAGGTTTGAGTTTGAGAGCCATTGGCTTAGGAAACAGGAGGCAGTGGTGCTCATTAGTGGAAAAATTTGGGGGGACTCATGCAACTTTTTCTTCATCAGAGGCCTTTTTTTAAACCAGTTCTTGAGGTATAGTACCTGCTATTTTGTTAGTGATGCTATCTTCTGCTTGAAATGCGAATTAGAAACATTTTACACCTCCTGACTATTCAGATCCATGTTTTTTCTTCAAGTGAGTAGGCTGACCTTCTTAGATCAGGGTATACATACTTCGTGCTGTTCCTCCTTTGCTCCTGTATTTTGCCACTGATTCCTTATTAAATGGCTGTCATCTGCCAGTTGGGTAGGCAATTAAACATTCAGGACATTCAGCTCTATACTGACCAGTGTCAAGCATGCATGTTAATCCTGCCAACCAAAAAGTAGGTGTTGGATTATCTGAGTTTAACTTCATGTGGGCTCTTCATTACTTTGACTAGTTATGAATTGGCTTTGACTGGCTTTTAAAAAATAAAAAATTTTAAAAAACTAAAAAATTAAAAATTTAAATAATGAATTGGCACCATTTTAGTCAATGTCTCTGGGAATCTTTAAAGGTGGCTACCCTGATTTGTGGCTGGTGGGCCAGTTGGTCATAGTGGTTGCTACAGCCATGTTTGTTTTTGCTTTAAAATTATAAAGAAAACAAACAAGCAACTGAAATGGACTGATTTGAGTAATCTCCCTAGCTTTCTTTGAGAGAGTCAGTTATGAGACTTGAAGCCAGCCCTCTGAGAAAAGAGTAACTGATTTAAATCCTAGGTTGAAATCAAGAATCAGATGGTTAGTTTTTCCAATATAGAAATCTTGTTTTAACAGCATATGTATCTTTCATAAACTGAGTTGAGTAGTAACCTCCAACAGGTGGCATTTCAGTGACAATCTTAGCTACAGACTTGTTAAGCTAGTATAAAAATAGGGATACATATTTATATTGGGGAAGGCAGAATTATAGCATGAAAAATCTTTATTCAATCTTAATGTGTCAGCTGTCCAGAAAACCTAGTTAACTGGAAGTTCTTAGTTGGCGCTGGCCGGCAAGACCATAGACACTGTCCTGCTGCTGCTCTTTCCTACCTGTTCCAATTCTAAGTCATCTTGAGAAGCTGGGGTTCAGGGCCCTTGCCCCATGAGTATCTTCTCTTACTTGCGCGTAGTGAGAAATTTTAGCTAGGTAATGAGTCATCATTGCACAACTGGATCCTTTAACATAGAAATTCGTGGAAGGGGCCTCTTCAGGAAAAGGTGCTGTGACAGGAGGCTGGGTTAGGCGTAACCTACTCAAGGAGGTGGCAGTTTGGCTTAGGGTTCTAGTAGTTTCACTGGACAGGGAGAAGCCCAGCACTGAGTGGGAGAGGTTCTGGAAGGAGTGGTGTACCTTCCCTTGCCCTCAAGAGAAGCATTGGAGAGGAAAGGGTAAGGAGCTGAGCCCCACTGCCTGGTTTAGGATTCCCATTGGTTCCACTTATGTGTGTGGCCTTTAGTCATATACTTAGCTTCTCTGAATCTCATCCTTTTCCTCTATAACATGGGAGTGGAATAGTACTTACAGAATTCCTCATAGGATTTTTATGGGAAATAAATGAGAAAATGCATTTCAAGTGCTTAGAAAAGCACCTGGCACACAGTAAGTGTTAAAAACTGCTTTGGGGCTGAGTGTGGTGGCTCTCACCTGTAGTCCTAGCACTCTGGGAGGCCAAGGGGGAAGGATAGCTTGAGCTCAGGAGTTCGAGACCAGCCTGAACAAGAGCAAGACCCTGTCTCTACTAAAAATAGAAAAAAATGAGCTGGGCATGGTGGCATGCACATGTAGTTCCAAATACGTGGGAGGCTAAGACAGGAAGATTGCTTGAGCCCAGGAGTTTGAAGTTGCGGTGAGCTGTTAGGATGCCAGTGTGCTCTAGCTGGGGCAACAGAGTGAGGCTCTGTCTCAAAAAAAAAAAAAAATCATGATATAATAAGGTTGTGGGGGGGGGTACTAAATGATATACCTCCCTTAGATAGCAACTTTAGAAAGATGCTTATTTTCTAAATGTAAAGGGTAACCATCTCCATTTTAGTATGAAAACGGAAAGTCCTATTGAGGATGCGATGCCACTAACCTAAAGTGATTTTCATATTTTAAGTTTCCCTCTATTATTTACCTGCTTGCTTAATGTTTTACATTGCTTTTATTGGTGTATAAACACATTTAAAAACCAAGGTTTACTTTTATTGCTTTGGCCAGATCAATAGAAAAAACATGAACCAAAAACACCAAGCTTTTCTGTGTTTTCTGTCCCCATTTTTTTAGTTTCATATAAATTCTTTCACTAGAAGAAAGTCTTTGCATTGAAATCAGCCACTGTCAGATGCTTGCATGAATCCAGGTGCTAAATCCTGTTTATAAACTCTGCATGATTCCATTGAACTGCCTACGAGAATTATTCTGAACGGTGCTTTTTTAACTTCACGAATGGGGTATAATGGAATGTATCCCACGTGCCCCTGTGTTGTTAGTTCGCTATTGCCCTGGCTAACAACTATGGATGCTGTTACCCTGTCATGATCTATATTTACAGCTTTCTAATCTTTTCAGAGCAATTATGTGATTTTGCAGAATGAAGTGTCAGGTCAATTTAGCAACCATCTGAGAGCCTAATGAGCCAGGCCTGATACTAGTGGGCGTGTGGAGAGTAGGCACTGGGAGAGGACATCAAAGATAGATGCGACCAAATCACTGCTCTTGGGACATTTGCCTTCTTGATAAAGAGCCAGGCACACACAAGTAGGGTACTGGGTCACCTCTAGAGCACTTTAACCATTAACAAGGAAATTTTGTTTTTTTTTAAAAAACATCTACCTTAATTATAAAAAATTGAGCTTTTTACTCTTATGAATTGAATTCAGCTCACAAAGCCAAGGAATATTTCCCCTTTAATCCCATTCTGTGTATATTATGTGTGTGAAATTCTTTGATGTCAGTGTCATCAGAATGCACAGCTGCTTCTGCAAGGGATTCCTGCAGAGAGACACTGGTTGAGAATTTTAACCATTGGGGCTTATGTTCAGATTCATTTGCTTCCTACTTTAACACTGATCACCAAAAGTAGGTGTCCATGTTATTAATTCCCAAATAAGGTGTTTTGGGAGGTTTGACAATTTTTCTTTAAGGAAAGATGCTGCAACTAAGAAAACGTGTTTATACTTCATTGAGTGTGTGGCTCTTGGGCAATTTGCAGCTTGTTCTTGCCTAGTCAGGTTTAAGTAACCTGTGTAAAAAGTGAAATCTCAGGTATTAACTCTTCTATTGTTCAGATGATAACTTTAGTGAATTTGTCCATAATCAGTAAGTTTCTGTGAGTTTTTAAGACTACAAAAGGGTAATATCACATTTTCTCCTGAAATACTCATAAGGAGGGAGCAGCCCCAGTTAGGGCATTTTCCAAATATTCTGCCTTTAGCCAAAATTAAAAGTTTTCTTTGAAAATAACACAAAGGGGGCTGGGTGTGGTGGCTCATGCCTGTAATCCCTGCACTTTGGGAGGCTGAGACAGGAGGATCGCTTGAGCCCAGGAGTTTGAGGTTGCAGTAAGCTATAATGATGCCACTGATAGCTCAGGCAACAGAATGAGACCCTGTCTCAAAAAAATAAAATTAAAAAAATTAGCTAGCTATGGTGGCACGTGTCTGTAGTCTAGCTACTCAGGAGACTGAGGCAAGAGAATTGCTTGAGCCTGGGAGCTTAAGGCTGCAGTGAGCTATGATTGAGCCACTGCACTCCAGCCTAGATGACAGAGTGAGACCCTGTGTCTAGAAAAGAAAAAGAAGATATCCCAAAGGGGTTCCTTTCCAGGAATAATTGATGTTAAGGGCTCTTGATGAGATGGTAAGTTCAGCACTTCTCTTGAGAGACTAGAAGAGCCATGGGGGCAGGGATAAGAGTCAGCTCCCTATGCTAGGTATAGAGCCTTGTACACAGGAAAAGTTCTGTGGACAGTTATGAAAAGAGCACACTGTGTATTGACTTAGCTTATGCTTTCTCTCCTCCCTACTTAAGTGGGAGGTCTTCTTGTGCTGGGATACCATCTTATGCATCTTAGGGCATTGCTGGGCGGTAGCATATTTAGCTTTCTAAACTGCTCGAGGAGGCTTTCTCTTACCCTAAACATCCCAGGTGGACCTTGGGCCACATTTTGAGAAACATGCTAAATTTAAAGCATTAATTCTTAACCTCTTTGGTATACACTGATGATATTTTGAAGGTATGAACACTCATCACAGAAATTGTACAAGTACATACTTTTATATATGGTTTCAAGAGGGTGGGGTTCCTTATATTCCTTGAGTCCATGAAACTGGTTTGTTTTATTGATTGATTGATTGATTGATTGATTGATTGAGACAGAGTCTCACTTTGTTGCCCGGGCTAGTGTGAGTGCCCTGGCGTCAGCCTAGCTCATAGCAACCTCAGACTCCTGGGCTCAGGCGATCCTACTGCCTCAGCCTCCCGAGTAGCTGGGACTATAGGCATGCGCCACCATGCCCGGCTAATTTTTTGTATATGTTTTTAGTTGTCCAGCTAATTTCTTTCTTTCTTTTTTTTTTTTTTTGTAGCAGAGACAGGGTCTCGCTCTTGCTCAGGCTGGTCTCGAACTCCTGAGCTCAAATGAGCCACCACACCCAGCCCATGAAACTGTTTTTTTTAAACCAGCCCTGCTCTCAGCAGTAAATAGTTTTACCTAGACATTTATTCCCAGCAGCTTTTACAACCCAAGAGCTTTTACAACCCAGTTCTTTTTATTACCAAATATACTCCATTGTATGGATATGCCAACATTTTGTTTATGCTGATGGATACATGGGTAATTTCAAGAGTTGTGTGTTGTGTGTATGTTTACCAATTTCTCAGTCTATTAGTGAAGAAAATGGATTTTCATCTTCTACAAACAGGTAAGCTATGCTTCAGCCGTTGCACTTGGTCAGAGGTGCACCCCAGCACAAATGGTGCTGCTGACGTTGTTTAAGCCATTGTGCAACTTACTTGTTACTCTGCCTCTTGTTCTTATAGGCCTGACAAGTTTGTACAGTTGGCCACTTGAGCATTTATTATACCTATACCAAGTATGTAAAGTCAACAACAACAACAAAAAAGCTGGAATAACATGGGAATGAATGTTAGAATGTTTTTACCAACCTGAGCAACTGTTTCATATCTGAGAGTAGTAGGCCTTTATCAGTCTGTGATTAGAGCAATAAGTCTATAAGAAGAAAAATTAAATTGAATAAAACATTAAACTCTGGTAACTGAACCTCTTCATTTACCTTTTAAAATAAACTTTTAAAATTTAGATATAATTTACATACATAAGTGTACCATTCAGTGGTTTTTAGTAAATTCACAAAGTTGTACAACCATCACTAATTCCAGAACAATTTTATCACCCCAAACAGAAACTTTGTACCCATTAACAGTCATCATTATCCCCTTCCTCCTAGCCCCTAACAACCATTAATCTACTTTCTGTCTGTATGGATTTACCTATTCTGAACATTATGTATGAAGAGAATCATGCAATGCCTTTTGAGTCTGGCTGCTTTCACTTAGCATAAAGTTCTCAAGGTTCATTCATGAACCTTATAGTAGCTTAGAATGAAAGTACTTCATTTCTTTTTATTGCTAAAAATAATTCCATTGTATTCTGTTCAGTGTATCAGTATTTCAGTTCTTTTTATTACCAAATATACTCCATTGTATGGATATGCCAACATTTTGTTTATGCTGAAGGATACATGGGTAATTTCTAGTTTTGGTTGCTGTGAATACTGCTAGGAGCATTTGTGTACAAGTTTCTGTGTTCAGTTCTTTTTGGTATATAACAAGGAGTAAAATTGCTGGGTCATATGGTAACTGTTTAACTTTTTCAGGAACTGCCGTTGTTTTCCACAACAACTGCACTAGTTTACATTCCCATCAACAATGTATGAGGGTTCTAATTTCTCTACATCCTTGCCAACACTTGTGAGTTTCCTTTTTTTCCAATTACAGCCTGCCTAGTGGGTGTGAATTAGTATCTCACTGCGGTTTTGATTTGCATTTCCCTAATAATGATGTCGAACAATTTTCATGTGCTTGTTGGCCATTGTGTATCTTTGGAGAAATGTCTGTTGAAATAATTTTCCTGTGTTCATTTATTGAGACTTGCTCTGTTTCTGAGGTTGGAGTGTAGTGGTATGATCATAGCTCACTGTAGCCTTGAACTCCTAGGCTCAAGCAGTCCTCCTGTGTCAGCCTCCCAAATAGCCAGGACTACAGGCGTGCACCACCATGCCCAGCTGATTTTTAAAATTTTTTGTAGAGACAGGATCTCACAATGTTGCCCAGGCTGGTCTTGAACTCCTGGCCTTAAGCAATCATCCCACCTCAGCCTTCCAAAATGCTGGAATTATAGTCATGAACCACCGTGCCTGGCCTATTTTTAATTTTTAGTTTTTTAGAGACTGTATCTCACTCTGTTGCTCAGATTGGAGTACAGTGGTGCAATCATAGCAGCCTCGAACTCCTGGGCTTAAGTTATCCTCCCACCTCAGCTCCCAAGTAGCTGAGACTATATACTCCACCACACCTGGTCCCATTTGCCTGTTTTTTTTTTGTTTTGTTTTTTGAAACAGTCTCACTCTGTCACCCTGTCTAGAATGCAGTGACGTCATCATAGCTTACTGGGCTCAAGCATTCCCATGCCTCAGCCTCCCAAGTAGGTGCACACTATAGGTGCTCGGCCAATTTTTCTAATTTTGTAGAGATGAGGTCTTGCTCTTGCTCAGGTTGGTTCAACTCCTGATGTCAAGCAGTCCTCCCACCTCGGCCTCTCAGAGTGCTAGGTTTATAGGCAAGAGCCACTGCGCTCAGCATTGCCTGTTTTTAAATTGGGTTGTCTTTTTGTTGTTGAGTTGTAAACATTCTCTACATATTTTGGATACTAGACACTTATCAGATAGATGATTTGTAAATATTTTTTCCTCATTTTATGGGTTGTCTTTTCATTTTTTTGATAGTGGCCTTTGAAGCACAAAGGTTTTTTTTTTTTTTTTTTTTTTGAGACAGATTCTCAGTCTGTTACCTGGGCTAGAATGCCGTGGCATCAGCCTAGCTTACAGCAACCTCAAACTCCTGGGCTCAAACAATCTTTCTGCCTCAGCCTCCCAAGTAGCTGGGACTACAGGCATGCGCCACCAGGCCCGGCTAATTTTTTCTATATATTTTTAGTTGGCCGATTAATTTCTTTCCATTTTTAGCAGAGACGGGTCTTGCTCTTGCTCAGGCTGGTCTTGAACTCCTGACCTTGAGCGATCCGCCCACCTCGGCCTCCCAGAGTGCTAGGATTACAGGCGTGAGCCACCTCGCCCTGCCCACAAAAGCTTTTAAATTTGAAATTGAGTTTATCTTTTTCTTCCATTGGTTGCTTGTACTTACAGGTGTCATTGCTTAATCCAAGGTCATGAAGATTTACATCAGCTATGTTTTCTAGTTTTAGTTTAAGCTCTTATATTTAGATATTTGATAAATTTTGAGTTAAGTTTTGTATATGCTGTGAGGTAGGGTTAAACTTTATTGTTTAGAATAGTTTAAGATTTATATAAAAACTGGGAAAATAGTAGAGGGTACCTCTATCTCTATTATTAACATCGTTAGCATGGTACATTTGTTGCAATTAGTGAACCAGTGTTAATATGTTGTCATGAGCTAAAGTCTATATTCTCATTTTCTTAGCTTTAAACTAAGGTCCTTTTTCTGTTCCACGATTCAGTCTAGGATGCCATATTATGTTTAGCTGTCATCTCTCCTTAGGCTCCTCATTTCCCTTTTTATTAAGGCTGGCTGTTACTTTTGTTAAAATATTTTTTTGATTCCCCACCAATAGGACCAAAATTTGATTTTCATAGATGTTTTGAGGCAGTGTTAAAGTATAATCTTGCCCAGTTGACTCCTAAATAAATAGGTAAAAATCATTAGAGTTTCAGCAAACAGCTGTGGTAGTAACTTGGGCTCCCTGTTATCTTTTGGAGTCAAAAAACCCACTGTTTAGAAATTTGTATTTTGAGAATTTGCACATTTAAGTGTGATGGGTATTGCTCTTAGTTTAATATTGTTTGGATAGGGGAATAGTAAGGGAATATGTCATAATCTTTGAGTTACTTCGAATAGCAAAAAAATTGCTTTGCAGTATTTTTTCCTGTAGTGTTAAGTATAAGTATTTCCTATATTGCAAGGTCCTTCCTGTTTCTACTGGAAAATTTTTAAGCCCTCCTGTCCTAAGGATTTCTTTACTGTAATCTGATATCTTCGTAACTACTATTGGTTCATTCACCCTGGCACACCCCTCAAGCTCCAAATTTGTGTTGCCCCCACAGATCTGACACCATGTTTGCCCTGCATATTTCACTAGATTGCTGTCTTTGTTGGTGATTTGCAGGTGGTGTCAGTGCTTTGACGGTTTTTCCAGCATTTCGAATAGCCTCTGGATATTTTCTTATATTAGGAATTCTGTTTATCTCTGTATTCCAAATTTGTCTAGATATTTCTACCCAATTAATAAATTCTAAAAAAAAATGCAAATGCCTGATTGATATTCTGGTTTTAAAACTGTAATGTCACCTGGTTCTAGGGCATTTTGCTGTCCTGAAGAAAACATTTAGATGCTTCAGTTTTCTAAAGACACTGAGAAAATACATGGTATGCTTACGTGCAATGATTCCTATAGGCTGAGAGAGTAAATCTATCCTTCTATCCTTACCCTGAGACATGGAAGCAGTGATCTTAGAAGCAGTGCGCATTCTCCTATCATGAGGCCCATGGTAGTGTTGCAGAGGTCGTGGTACAGCGCCGTATGCTTTTTTGCAAGGCAGTTGCAGCATTTTACTGGTGCTGAATGTTTGGAAATTGCTTTTTTCACTTTGTTATGAAATTGTATACCAAAAGAAAGTAATGGGGGTTTTTTTGTCTGTGCATGTATATGAGCAGGTGTTTGCATATTAGTATATGTGTATATATGCATATATAAATGCATATTTTCTAGTTCTGCAGAAAAGACCTTGAAGCAAATGAGGATACTCAGTTCCCAGACCTTGGTTTTTTATGCCATTCCCCACATAAAGGGACTAAGATTTCTCAGAGGTAGCTGATTCCAGGGCTGGGACAGGATGGTACAAGATAAGCCAGAAAGTAAGGCAGTGCTTTTAAAAAAGAAATGATTGGGGCATGTTGAAAGGCCACATAAGCCAGCGTGAAGAGGGTTACACTGGCAAAGTCTGGGACAATTTGAGCCCCAAAATAATGAAGGATGTTAATGAATTATAGACCACTGAAAATATCCAGGATTCTGCAAGTCCATATCAATAATAAATAGGTAAATAGGAAAAAGAGAAGACTTGTGTTTACAGTGTAATGCCAAGTGCTGGGTGGTAAATATACAGAGAGGGCTGTAGGTGGAAAATGAAGAGTGGTTTGGGGAAGAATTATCAATAGATGCTAAATTTAGGTGGAAACTTTGAAGACCAGGATATTTGGATGAGTTAAAGTGTTTTCCCACAGATTGCGTACTAAATGCAAGTGGGAAAGTAGTAACTAAATAGTAGAGAAGCTGGAAAACACCTTGACCAAATTATCAAAATGAACATCACTAATAATGGGCAGATGGACATAATGGGCATCCAGAGGTGATGCTCTAAGAGGGACACGACATCTCTTAGGTTAACATTCTGCTCCAGGAATGCTTAGTCTCAATCTAATTATGAGAAAAAATTAAACTCAAAATGAATAATGTTCTTTTAAACAGGCTATATTCTTTAGAAATGTCAGTGTTGTAATAGACAAAAGTTGTAGAAATGTTCAAGATTAAAGGAGACAGAAGAGACATGACAACCAAATATCTGATTCTGTGTTGGAGTAGGGGAAGAAAGTAAATATAAAGGACATTATTGGATCAGTTGACAAAATTGGAATTTGGAGGATAGATTAAAGTATTACTGATAACTATAGTTATAAAAAACTGACAACCCTCCTATTGTATGTGATGGATTAGCTTCTCCTGTGCATCTGTTATGATACTGGCCGAGTACTATCCTTAGGAGAATGGAAAAATTGTCACTCAAATCATTTTCTGTAGGGCCATATTCTCATGGAACCAGATAAGAGGCTGTAAACGAATATCCTCATTATTAGGAAGCAGGCACTGAAGTATTTAGGGATAAAGGATCATGACTTAATGCAGTTTACTCTCAAATGACTCAAAAACCTCATATGGGGAAGCTAAAAGAGTTGATCTCATGAAGATAAAGATTAGAAAGATACATACCAGAGGCTGGGAAGGGTGTTGGGAGGGGGGATGGGTAAGAGAGGTTTGTTAATGGGTACAAACATACAGTTAAATAGAAGGAATAAGTTTTAATGTTTAATAGCAGAGTAGGGCAACTATAGTTAACAGTAATGTATTGTGTATTTCAAAATAGCTAGAAGAGAGGATTTTTAATGTTCCCAACATATAGAAATGATAATATTTGAGGTAACAGACACTTCAAATACATAGACTTGATCATTACACAGTCTGTGCATGTCACAAAATGACAAGTACCCCGTAAATATGTACAAATATTTGTATCAATAAAAAATACTCTGCAAAAAGGCCAGGCATGTTGGCTCATGGCTGTAATCTTAGCCCTCTAACAGGCAGAGGTGGGAGGATCACTTGAGGTCAGGAGTTCGAAACTAGCCTGAGCAAGAGTGAGACCCTGTCTCTACAAAAAGTTGAAAAATTAGCCAGGCATGGTGGCGTTCACCTACCTGTAGGCCCAGCTACTTGGGCATCTGAGGCAGGAGGATCACTTGAGCCCAAGAGTTTGTGGTTCTGGTGAGCTATGATGGCGCCGCCACCACATGTTAGCGAGGGTGACAGAACAGTCTCAAAAAATAATACTCTGCAAAAAGAGCAAATGATAAATGGGGGAAATGTTAACAGATGAATCCAGGTAAGTAGCATATGGGTGTTTTTCATGCTTTTTTATTCTTGCAACTTTACGTTAAAGAAAACCTATACCCTTGTAAATTGTTACTTAACGCATTTAAAAGTGGTAAGATTAGGTGGAGGTTTTACCTAAGGGTAAGGCGTCCATGCCTTCATGAGCATTCAGTGTTATGGAATATAACCATATTATTGGACAGCAATTGCAAGAGAATGTATTTTAGCAAGAAAGTGATCACTTTTAAATTATTTGATAAACCTGCTTGAGCTTCTTGTAAGAATCTTGATCTAACTCTTATCCTTTATGGAATAAGTCAAGGTACAGGGTACAAGGATTATGTGAAATGTTTAAGCTAGACACTCGGAATTATTCAGAACAGAAATAGGTTGAAAGTGTGTGACCTGAGAAATGTGTTTCAAAATCACCATTTGATTCTCTTTTCAGGAGGAGCTCTTGGATATAAAAGAACGCCCCCATTCCAAACAGAGGCCTTCATGCCTTTCCGAAAAATATGACAGGTATGGCTGTCATTGGGTGTTATTCTAGTCATTAACTTCTTCTAGTTGTTAACTTTTTGTTATATTAAACTTGGTAAATTAAGAATTCTATTGTTTTGAAGTGTTCTGGTAGAATTATAAGTGGAAGAGGGATTTTAAGAGGTAATAACATGAGTTTCAACTAACTGGTAATGAACCTAAAACTAGAAATGACTTGCTCAGTCACATAGTCAGAAAGCAGAATAAAGACTTGAACCCAGGAGTCTTCACCAGTGTCTTTTCCCTCTACCAGTGGTTTTTGCACTGTGCTTTGAGGGCGCTGCCCCAAGCGTGTGGATCAGGAGGGCTCTGAGCCCTTAGACAGAAGAACTATTCAGCCATTCAGATTACCCTTATTGCATCCTAGGTTCCTTCATAAGAGGGTGATAGCGTTGGTTTAAGAAGGCTATAGCTAACAATGGTCTGAAAATGTCCATTAATCCTATATTGTATTATTTATGCTCTTCTTAGTCATTTCTTAAATATGGTAGATGGTTCATGTTAGCCCACTGTTTTGTTTTTTTTAAGGTAGGGTCTTGCTCTGTTGCCCAGGCTGCAGTGCAGTGGCACAATTATAGCTCACTGCAGCCTCAAACTCCTGGGCTCAAGTGATCCTCCTGCCTCAGCCTCCCAAGTAGCCGGAACTGTAGGTGTATGCCACCACTCCTGGCTAATTTTTCTATTTTTGGTAGACAGGGGTCTTGCTGTGTTGCTCAGGCTGGTCTTGAACGCCTGTCCTCAGATGATCCTCCCGCCTCAGCCTCCCAAAGTGTTGGGATACCAGGCATGAGCCACTGCACCCAGCCTAGCCCACGTTTTTTTATTTTATTTTTTTTAACATAAAGCATCATACTATGTTTAATTCCATGGTTGAATAGGATAGACTTTTAAAAATTTGTATATGGACTGTTGAGAAGGGCTGTTAAACCTGGATGCCTTACCACCTTCCCCTGATGAAGGTGATACTTGAATAATGGCTATTCCAATTGGTTAGGATTTTTCATGAGTGTCAGAGAAGCTGGTTTTTTGTTGAAGTTATAAAGTTATACCTCAAGTTGAATTTTATTGTTAAAACACCATTTCTTCTTGGCATAAAATAATCATAGAGCTTTTATTCAGAAGGGGAGACATTGTGCCTAGTAATAAAAAATAAGAGAGATAGAAGAGAAAGCTTCTCATTCTTTTGTTTCTCTTCTCTCAGAGAATTAAAATTTGTTGGGCTCTTAAACTCCAAGTAATGCTCACAACCACCCTAGAAGGTAGGTAATATCTCTTTATTGTGAGGAGCTGAGACTGAGAGGTTGACTCATTTATCCAAGAAATGTTTGGTTGGTTCCTGCTATGTGGTAAATAAATACTGTGCCAAGTGCTCTCAGATACTCCATGTCTTCATGGAACATTGGTCTGTGGAAGGATATAATCAAATCAAATACTCGTAAGAGTTTAACATTACAAATATTACAGTCTGCAAAGGACAGGTGTGGGATACTATGCTTCTACTTCATTTGTGCTAGTGTATAGCACAGCCTGTTCTGATAAGGTTGAGGAAGTCCTTGCTGCAGAAGACAGCTCAGTAACTTATCCAGAATGCCCCTGGTGGTGGGTGGCAGAGCTAGAATTTGAGCCCAGATGGTTGGGCTCCAGAGCTTTTGCTCTGCACACTGTACCACCTGCCACCCCATTATTAGAGAATAACAAAACCTAAACTACTACACATTTTAAGCTCTTAAGAACTGTCTATTCTGCTTGTGGAAAAATTGAGACTGTGCATAGAAGTTCTAGAAAAATACACACCAGACATTCCAGGAGCTACTTCTAGTGAGAGGGTTAAGGGATTTTTTACTCCGTTGTATTAAAGTTCAGTAAACTCAGTCATTATTTATAGACATCTTCTTTGCATAGGAAGGTGTTGTTATTGTAATCCATATGCATCCCAGGGTTATGGTCTAAATGTTTCAGTTGTGCACAAATCATTGTTTGTCCAGTAACTATTGGTATTACATGAATAACAAAGTACTACTGAATTGATAGTTTTCATCTTAGAAGAGGTAACCATTCTAAAGGAAACCAAGAAGTTTTATATTGGAAAAAGGTTTCTATAACTTATTACGTGAAGAGGTTTAGAAATTAGACTACCTACATAGTTCCTGGGTATAAGTGCTAACCGTTGGTACCTTTTGACCTGTAGTGATGGCGTCTGGGACCCTGAGAAGTGGCATGCCTCTCTCTACCCAGCATCAGGACGGAGCTCACCAGTGGAAAGTCTGAAGAAAGAGTTGGATACAGACCGGCCTTCTCTGGTGCGCAGGATAGTAGGTGAGCACATAGCCACCCAGAAGTGGGGGTGATGATTTGAGGGAACATGCTCTTGGCTGCTGTGAGAGTTTTATGCATTGGGTGAAAATGTCATTATTAGCAAACTGATTTACCAGTTGGGTTTTTCCTAATTACAGCAGAGTAGTCATAGTCTTCCTACATTAGCAGTGGTGAGTAAACCGTGTTAGGTTGTATGCTCTTGCATTAAAAGTATTGATGGCTTTCATTGGCACAAATAACTGTATTAGATGTGATAGGTAGCATAAAGCTGAGCTGGTGGTTTGTCTCTCATGAGATGAGTCCTCAAGTGTAAATAAGTTCTGGCAATTCTTAACACATAATGGGCCAGGCGCAGTGGCTCACGCCTGTAATCCTAGCACTCTGGGAGGCTGAGGCGGGCAAATCGCTCAAAGTCAGGAATTCCAAACCAGCCTGAGCAAGAGCGAGACCCCGTCTCTACTAAAAATAGAAAGAAATTAATTGGCCAACTAAAAATATATAGAAAAAATTAGCTGGGCATGTTAGCACATGCCTGTAGTCCCAGCTACTCAGGAGGCTGAGGCAGAAGGATTGCTTGAGCCCAGGAGTTTGAGGTTGCTGTGAGCTAGGCTGACGCCACGGCACTCTAGCCCGGGCAACAGAGTGAGACT
>CAUYPO010143471.1:0-15086 GCA_963574435.1 Cheirogaleus major | reverse complement strand
GTGACTTCGGTCACTTTCTTATATAACAAGATTTTTATGAAGATCAGAGAGAGACTGTTGACCGAACGATCAGGTATATGCATCGCTTGCAGCAAAACTAGGAATAAAATCGAGCCGAGCGGGGACCCAGGGGCAGCATCTCGCCCCCGCTGACGGGGTGTGAACAGTGTCAGTTGCTGAGGGGGTGAGGAGATGGTGTGAACAGAGTCAGTTGCTGAGGGGGGTGAGGAGATGGTGTGAACAGTGTCAGTTGCTGAGTGGGGTGAGGAGATGGTGTGAACAGAGTCAGTTGCTGAGTGGGGTGAGGAGATGGTGTGAACAGAGTCAGTTGCTGAGTGGAGGTGAGGACATGGTGTGAACAGTGTCAGTTGCTGAGGGGGTGAGGAGATGGTGTGAACAGTGTCAGTTGCTGAGTAGGGTGAGGAGATGGTGTGAACAGTGTCAGTTGCTGAGTGGGGTGAGGAGATGGTGTGAACAGAGTCAGTTGCTGAGGGGGGTGAGGAGATGGTGTGAACAGAGTCAGTTGCTCAGGCGGATGAGGACATGGTGTGAACAGTGTCAGTTGCTGAGTGGAGGTGAGGACATGGTGTGAACAGTGTCAGTTGCTGAGTGGGGTGAGGAGATGGTGTGAACAGAGTCAGTTGCTGAGTGGGGGTGAGGAGATGGTGTGAACAGTGTCAGTTGCTGAGTGGGGGTGAGGAGATGGTGTGAACAGTGTCAGTGGCTGAGTGGGGTGAGGAGATGGTGTGAGCAGAGTCACTCGCTGCCGAGAGTCTGAGGGCGTGGAAGAACGAGCGAAGGTCATTTCATCATCAGGTCACTGGTAACCTTTGAGGGCAGTGTTCACGGAGTGTGTTTTCGCGTCACATACCAAGCAGCTACGAAGCGAAGTAGTATTCAGAAAGTGGGAGCAACGAATTAAGAATAATCGTTAATTTGGAATAAATGGACAGTACACTTTAATGGGAGCGCAATATCCCGGTTGGAAGTTCCCGTGATCCCGCGCTTACAGCGCACAGCGCGCGGGTGCGGAGCGGCGAACGCGGGAGTGACAAGAACCCAGTGGGGCTGGCCGGGCGCGGGCGGCGCGCCAAGAACTCGCGGGGAGGCCGAGGACAGGAAGCGGAACCGACGCCGCGGCCACCCTCCTCCGCGGAGCAGCGGACCCCGCACGCACCCACACACCACCCACCAGACCCACAGGCGGCCCCCAGCTACGCTGCTCGCGACGCATGCGCACTACGCCCAGCGCGCCTCCCTGTTCGCGCCCTCGCCGCTCAGTGACGTCAGCAGGTTCCGGTGCAGCGGGGGCGAGGCCTCCTGCGCACCGCCTTCTCCTCCCGTGACGTCATTGCTGGGACTCTCCGTAGGGCGGGGCCTCGGGTCACCACACCTTTCGCGCTGCGATTTCGCCGCCCGGTGACGTCATCGGGCGCCGACGCTTGGTGAGGCCACGGAAGCCACGCCCACACACACCCTGGGCGCGCAGTGGCGTCATTGGGCGTCGACGCCTGGCGGGGGCGGGGAGCACGCGCAGGCGGTGCCTCCGCCGGGCGGCGCTGAGGGGAGGGCGGAGAAGGCGGCGGAGCGGGCGCGGCGGCCGGAGCATGGCGGAGCAGATCCCTCTGTACCCGGTACGCAGCGCCGCGGCGGCAGCCGTGGCCAATCGGAAACGCGCGGCCTACTACAGCGCCGCGGGGCCCGGGCCAGGGGCCGCCCGGCACAGCAGGTAACGCCCCGCACCCCGCGTCCGGGCTCCCTGCTGCCCGCACCCCGTGTCCCTGCTCCCAACTGCCCACTCTCCGCGTCCCACACCCCGCGTCTCACTGCCCACTCTCCGCGTCCCACACCCCGCGTCTCACTGCCCGCTCTCCGTGTCCCACACCCCGCGTTTTACTGCCCGCTCTCCGCGTCCCGCACCCCACGTCCCGCGTCCCTGCTCCCCACTGCCCGCTCTCGGTGTCCCACACCCCGCGTCTCACTCTCCGCTCTCCGCGTCCCGCACCCCACGTCCCTGCTCCCCACTGCCCGCTCTCGGTGTCCCGCACCCCGTGTCTCACTGCCCGCTCTCCACACCCCACATCCCGCATCTTGCGTCCCCGCTCCTCAGTGCCTGCTCCCCGCATTCCGCGTCCCCGCTCCCGGCACCCCGCTCCCTCCGTCCCCGGAGCGAGGGCGCCGCCGTCGGGTGGGCCCGCTCCCCGGGGCGCGGCGTCCGGCCGGGCTGGCGGTCTCGGGAGTGAGCGGGTGCGAAACTTCCTGCGAAGCCGTGCGCGTGGTAAAGACCGCGTACAACTTTTAATTAGGGTTGGAAATTACACCTTGAAGTGACTCCTTTCCACAAAGGCGAAGTGGAGACATCTGGATCGTGTACTCAGTACACTTTTAGACATGGATGTACAGAGTGCTTTTTGCTGGCACGAACTTTTGCTTTTAGGAGTAAGAAGTGGAGATTCAGAAAGGTTAAATTGATTAGTGGGGCCACGGTTTCGTGGCAGAATTAAAACATACAGACCTTTTATTTAAAATGGAAGTCTCATGCCATAGGTTGGATTTGACTCATATCTCTCACCTAGAGAAAAGGAATGTTTTATAAAAGAAACTTTGAAACGGTATTGCTTCTTGTAGTTTGTGAAATTTTATTTTATTTCAGAGAAATTGTAGAAACAATTAAACTTTAATACATGGAGGGGGAAAAAACCACAGATTTCACTCAATATCCAATGGTTTCAGAATTTGAGTTTTCTGGTTTTGGCCGTTTGAGAGACTAACATAGAGCCGCTATGTTATAGAGCTAATTTGCATCTTGGTTCGTTTACTTACTAGCTGTTTGATCTTAGGTGACTTATTTAAACTCTAAGCCATAATTTCCTCATCTGTAAAGTGGTGAATATTTTTTTTTTAGGGCTTTGTTGAGGATTACAGGAGAACTGTGTTAGGTACCCTTTTTCAGTGCTTGGCCAGAAGTGGGTTCTCCAGAGCTACCATGTCTCCTTTCCTCCTCGATGTTAGCTGTGAGAGTAATTGCTTTAGAAATTCTCTGGTTAGTTTTACTTGTTTATTTGGAAATATGCCACCTGTTTCAAAGTAGGTTTCCATCACAGTGCAAATCTGTCAGTTTTTGCTTCATGTATTTTAGCCTCTATTGTTAGTTATCCTTACATCTTCTGGGTGGAATGTTCCTTTAATTGTTAATGTAATGTTCTTTGTTTCTGGTCATTTTCTTTGATCTGAAATCTTCTCTATTAGATTAATTTAGCCACTCATCCATTTTTTGGATTGTTTCTATGGTGTTAGCTTTCAAGCTAACTATGTTGTTGAATTTGAATTCTTGTGAATTGGATATTGTTGTGAATTTCTTTTTGGGTCATGTTTTTTAACCACTCGGCCAATCTCTGTCTTTTTATTAGTGTAGATAGACCATTTACATTTGAGATAATTACTAATATATTTGAACTTAAATGTGCCATTTTATTATCTGTCTTCTGTTCCTTTTGATTCTCACTCCTATGTTTTTCTTTTCTTACCACCTTTTGGGTTACATGGACACTTTTGATATGTGTACCGTGTTTTTGAGTTTAGGTCTTTGTATAGTTTTCATATTGTTTGCTCTGGATATTACAATACAAATTAGGTGACTTACAACCGTGGTGTTTTGGTATCAGTATTTTACCCCTTCCAGTAAAGTATGGAAACTCTACTTTCATTTAGGTTACCACTTTAAATATCATGTTCTGAGGCTCAGATGGTATGTTATAATTTTTGTTTCAGTCATGGAATGTGATTTATAAAACTCATGATAATGATAGTCTGTTGCATGTACCCATCTCTCCTCTTTCTATTCTTCCTTCTTGATGTTGCAGAATTCTCTCTTTATTGTTTTCTTTCTGTTTAAAGAACTTCCTGTAACAAATATTAAAATTTTTTCTTCTAAGAATGTCTTTATTTCACTTTCATTCCTGATGGATGGTTTTGTTGGATGTAGAATTCTTGGTTAACAGCTCTTTGCTCAGTACTTGAAAAATCTTGTGCTACTTCCTTTCCTCCATGCTTTCTGATTAGGAATCCCCTGTCACTCAAATGGTGTTCCCCTATAGATAATGTGTTATTTCTCTCTGGCTGCTTTCAAGTTTTTACTTTGTCTTTAGTTTTCAGAAGTTTAATTATGATGTGTCTTATCATGGATTTCTTTGGGTTTATCTTGTTTGGTGTTCATTAAGCTTCTTGGATCTGTTGGGTTTTTTTGTTCTTTCACCAAATTTAGGGAATTTTTAGCCATTATTTCTTCAGCTATTCTTTTGTTCTCACTCTCTTTTTCCTCTCCATTTGGATTTCCAGTGACAAAAAAGTTGGATTTTATGTTGATGTTACATAATTTTCTTGGGCTCTTTTTTTCCCCCTCAGTCTTGTCTATGTATTGTTAAGATTGTGGGGAACCTGTGGTTTTGGGGCCACATGTGGCCTTCTGGATCCTTGAGTGCAGCGTTTTGACTGAATCTGAATTTTACAGAACAAATCCTTTTAAAAAAGGTTGCAGGTTCCCCACCCCTGGAAGTTCCCTAATTCTATGCATTGTTGTCTCCACTCTGCTGCTGATCCCATCCAGTAATGTTTTATTTCTATTACTGTGTTTTTCAGTTTTATAATTTGTTTGTTTCAAGAGAATTTGTAATTGATCGTTGAAGCATTTTTATGTCTCCTGCTTTAAAATGCTTGTCATATAATTCCAGTATTTGAGTTATCTCAGTGTTGGTTTCATTTGATTGTATTTTCTATTTCAGTTGTGAATTCTGGCTCTTGATATGATGAATGGTTTTCAGTTGTGTCTTGAGTATTTTGTATGTTATGTCAGGAGAATCTAAGTCCTATTTTTATCTTTTGTTTTAGCGTGCAGCCATCCTGGTTAGACTTATTTCATAGGTCCTGGCCTACATTTGTGGGCTGTGGTTCTAATGACAGTTTAATTTTCAAAGCCTTTGTACTATGATCTTTGGTCTGATGGTTTATGTGGTACCGTTGGGGCTCTTACTGGTCTCTGCTGGTGCTGTGGGAGGGGGGAAAAGGGATTTCCGTCACTGGTGCTGCCTGGGTGCCCCAGTGTACCCTGGTGGGAGAAGTGTGTCTCAGGCCCTGGGGAAGGAGACTTCCCCTGGCTCCTTATCAGTCTCTTGCTGGTGGTGCTGTTCTCTCCTGATGTTGCAGTGGTACTCCTCCTGTTCCATGTGGGGTGAGGGGGTGGGATGAGCCTTCCTGGGCTCCTTTCTTGTTGTCAGGTGTGCTCAGTTGAGGATTAAGAACTTTGGGCCCATGTGGCTTTCTGCTGGGTGGGAGCACATGAGCTCCTGTGCCACTGTGTTGTTCCTCTAGTCTTGGGTCCCCCCAGCCCACCCTCCTTTCACTGCTGCCATCTCACCCCCTTTCAGAGCTCTCCTTTGGTGGGCTCTGGATTTATTGACAGGTTTACAGTTGGACTGGCTGGGGAGGAGCAGGGACAGATGGTTTGTGCCATTTTGTCTGGACCAGAAGTTGTGCTTCTACATTATTTTTTCAAGTTGGGTTTTATTTTACTATGGTAACATATACATATAGTATTAAAAGTTAAATGTTGCTAAAAGGCTTGCAGTAAGATATTGTGGCTGTATCCTACTTACCCATTCTCTCTTACCCCAGCCTCTCACCCTAGAGACAGTTATATGGAACCCATATTTCTTCTGGCATTTACAGATCTCCATGTTTTTATTTTTAAGTTTTTATTTTATGTATTTATTTTTTTTACATACCGGCACTTTCATATATACAAATCTCCATATTTCAGTGGCCACATTTCTGACTTAGTCAAAATCCCAACCCTGATGCCTTCTTTTGTTCCAGCCCCAGCCAGGATGGAATTAGATGCCCTTGCCAGGCACCTACAGGGCCATTTCTCCTCCTGGCACGGATCACACTTCACTGTAAATGCTTGTCTTCTCATTAGACTTTACATTCCATGAAAATAGTGGGATGATGTTAGATACCTGGCCTCCTAAGATGAGTCGGAAAGTATTCCCTCCTTTTCTACTTTTTGGAAGACAGTGTAAATGTTGGTGGTGTTTCTTCTTTAAATGTTTGGTAGAATTTACCAGTGAAACCATCTTGGCCTAGAGATTTCTGTTTTGGATGTTTTAAATTTATGAATTCAGTTTCTTAGTAGTTATTGGGCTATTCAGATGGTCTACTTCATATTGAGCAGAGTTGTGATAGTTGTGTCCTTTGGGAAATTAGTCCATTTTATACAAGTAAAGTGAGTTAGTTCATAGTATTCCCTTCTTACCCTTTCATTGAGCTGTTCATGATTTGTGCTGTCACCCTTTTTGTCAGGCTTGGCTGTGGTTTCATCTTTTTGAAAAGTCATCTTTTACTTATTCTCTGTAGAATTTTCTGTTTTCACTTTCATTAATTTCCACTCTTTATTTTTTCCTTCCTCTTACTTGCTTTAGGTTTATTTTGCTGTTTTTCTTGTTTCTTACGGTGGGAACTTAGATTATTGGTTGGAGACTTCTTTTTTTTATGTAAGAATTTAGTGCTGTAAATTTCTGTCTTGGTTCTGATTTATCTTTGTCCTGCAAATTTTAATATTTTGATTTCCTTAGAGACTTCCTCTTTGACCCATAGATGATTTTTAGAAGTATGTTGTTTAGTTTTTTAGTGTTTGGAGAATATACTGTTATCTTTCTGTTACTGATTTTTTACATGATTCCATTGTGGTCAGAGAACACACTTTGTATGATTTCAATTATCTTAATGTTGGAACAGTTTGTTTTATGGCCAAGGATATGGTATATGTTGGTAAGTATTACCTGGCTCCTGAAAAGAATGTTTATTCTGCTATTATTTGATGGAGTGTTGTGAAATGTTGATTAGAGCTTGTTAGTTACTGGTCTCGTTGAATCTTAAGTCCTTGCCTGTCTACTGTCTAGTGTTCAGTCATTTGCTAAGAGTGGGTTGTTGAAGTCTCCAGCTTTAAGAGTTTTATCAAATTTTGTTTCGCGTGTCTTGCACGTCTGTTGTTTGGTGCAGACATGTTTGGGATTGCTGTGTTCTTGATGAATTGACACTTTATCATTATGTAGTTCCCTGTCTCTGGTAATTTTTTTGATCTGAAGTCTACTTTATCTGACATTAATATAGCCACTCTTGATTTCCTTTGATTAATGTTTGCATGGTATATAATTTTCCATCCTTAATTACAACCCACTTATGTATGAATTGAGTTTCTTATAGTTGGCATATGGTTGGTTCAATTTTTATCCACTGCCAATATCTGTCTTTTGATGGTTGTATTTAGAACATTTATGTCAATGTAATGTTTGATATGGTAGGGCTTATGTCTGCTATTTTATTTTTTTGTTTTTTGTTTGTTTCTCTGTTTTCTTTTTCCTGCCTTCTTATTGGTTACTTGAATATTTTTTAGAACTCCATTTTTATTTATCTGTAGTGTTTTTCAGTGTATCTCTTTGTATAGGTATTATGTAGTGGTAGCTCTAGGAAGTATATATACGTAACTCATCACAGTATACTATTGTTGATATTTTAGCAGTTTGAGTAAAATGTAAGATCTTTACCTCTTTATGTACCTTTATCTTCCATTAGTAATATGATTCTCTTGTAAAATTATATGTCAGTTTTACATATGTAAAAGTATATAAATATTTCCCTTACAATTAGAACTACATATCATATGGTGTTATAATTTTTTACTTTATACTTTAAGCATAATTTAGGAAATTTAAGAGGAGAAGGAAAGCCTATTTATTGACCCATATTTTTTTTTTTTACCCTTTCTCTTGTTTACTTATTTCTTGATTTTCCAGAATTTCTTATTTCTGTTTCAAGAATTCCCTAGCTATTCTTTTTGGGTAGGTCTGCTGGAATCAGATTCTCTTACAGATATCTTCAGATGATGGAGAACTACTTCTCCTCCTTTCCTGAAGGATAGTTTTACCAGATACAGAATTTGGGGTTGACAGTTCTTTTCTTTTAGCACTTGAAAAATGTTATGCCACTTCTCTCTGGCCTCCATGGTTTCTGATGAGAAATCTGGTGTCACTTGAGTTGTTTATCCTCTTGAGATAGGTGTCATTTTCTCTCACTACTTTCACACTTTTTTCTTTGTCTTTAGTTTTTAGTAGTTTGTTATGAGTCTTGGCATAGATTTCTTTAGGTTTATCTTGTTTGGGGTTTGCTTAGTGTCTTGACTCTTTAAGTTTATGTCTTTTATCAGATCTGAGAAATTTTTAGTGTTGTTTGTTTGAGTACACTTTGAGCTCCGCTCTCTTTCACTGCTTCTGTTACCCTGGACCTTATACTGTGTTTCCCCGAAATTAAGACAGGGTCTTATATTTATTTTTCCTCAAGAAGACACCCTAGGGCTTATTTTCAGGGGATGTGTTTTTTTTTTTTAAGTACGATACAACAATCTACATTTATTAAAATATAGTTAAGTCGTCGTCTTCTGGAACATCATCCTAACTCTCCAAACCCTGAATTCCATCCTGAATTTCTTGTGACTCTATTTCCTTTAGAACCATTGGCCTCAATCCCTCATGTCGAGCAATAGAGCTCTCATGGGGCAGATGAGAAGGGCTGCTTGTCTTTACTGCTCCTCGATGAAATGCATGGGTTGTGCAAATACGCTGTGTAGCCACGCCCATCACTAGGTCTTATTTTCGGGGTAGGGCTTATATTGCGCAAATGCTTAGAAATCCTGCTAGGGCTTATTTTATGGGTAGGTCTTATTTTCGGGGAAACATGGTAGTTCATACATTTTGCTGCTTACTAATGACTCATCAGTGACACAGTTGAACTTGGTAGCTGTATTTGGTGAAGGAAGTATGCACATTTATTTGTAGCACTTAGTTTTGTTGCTTTGTTTTTCTGCTTTATTAACATGCAGGCAAGGGGAAAATGTTTATTTTTCTTAAAGGAAGTTTGAGCAGTAGGCATTTTTTTTTTTTGAGACAGAATCTCACTCACTCTGTTGCCCCGACTAGAGTGCCGTGGCGTCAGCCTAGCTCATAGCAACCTCCAACTCCTGGGCTCAAGTGATCCTCCTGCCTCAGCCTCCCGAGTAGTTGGGACTACAGGCATGAGCCACTACACCCTGCAGTAGGCATGTTTTTAATGTATTTCTCACTTTAATATCAGTTGGTTTCTCAGAAATGTATCTCATCAAAATGGAAACACTATAAGGCTGTTAGATACTGCAAGATAAAATGTGAGTTTTAAGCAAGTTATTGATCTGCTTTTACTTAGGTACATGTATATTATGTGCCTTCCAGTCCTTGAATGTTTGGTTGAAAGTTCTTAATTTTTTTAAACCTTTGGCAGCAGTTCAGATAGCTGTCCTCGTTCCTTAGCATGGCAGTACTCTTGGGTTTGGTATCATTCGTTCTGTCGTCTTTGTTCACATTGTTTTTACTCGTTTTAAAAATATGTTTCCAGAATTATACTTAATTGCTGGAAACGTTGATTTTTCTTGAGTGACAAACCAATTAAGTGTGTATGACACCAGGCAACAAAGACACTTAAGATTCTGTGCTTATCCTGTCTCTGAAAAAAATCCATTATTCATTATCTTTACTGTTTTTTAAATACTGAGGTAAAATTTTCAGTACAATAGGAAATTGCTTTGGAAATGGAATAAATTGCTCGCCAGTTCAAAGGCTCCATTTCCGAAGTCAGATTACTAAACATGATGTTGCTTATATTCCTTTTCCTTCAGAACTCATTGTATTACTTTTCCAGCAATAAACTTGGTAAGATTGTACTTTTGTTAAATTCGACAGTCGCCAAAAGAACTTAATGAAAAAGACCAAAATCACATTTCGTGTATTACATTTAGGTGGTGTTTTGAATTTTAATTGCATTTTGTATAAATATTCATTTTCTAGTTGACTGTTTTAAAAGAAGTGATCTTATACAGAGAAGTAAGAAAAGGACTTTTCAAGGGGAAAAATTTGTTTTAGGCCTGTTACTTCACAGATCATGTTATTTTTTGCCTAAATCATTTAAAATGTAACTTGCATATTGGAGTTCTGTGATGATGTCAGAGTTGTTTGTAGGGGGCTATATGGAGACACTAAAATGAGTATCATTTTGATTGGTGGGGTAGGGTGTTCAAAAGAGAGGTGAAAATAAGTGAGTGCTAAGAATTTTTTCCATTTGATTAGCAAGACATGCTGTTCTCTTCTTGTTTGAATGTGCATATTTTAAAAGTCCTTTTCAAAAATAAAAATTATTCCCAGGTTTAAAACCTAAGTTAAACTCCTTCCTGTTTAACCGTTGCTGTGTCCCCTGTCCCTGCCCCCTCCTAGCTTCATTTGGTGTCCTCCTTGGGCTGGCAGTGTCCTGCTCACGCTATCTCCTGGCTCCTCCAGAGTTCCTGTGCCAGTCAGCCGGACTTCCTAGACTTTCCAAGGTTGGCTGTTTTTCTTCCAGGTGTCTTTTCTTGAGACCCGGCTCCCTGATGATCTAAGGAAGACCCCTCCCTCACTTCCAGGCTCATCACCCTGCTCTCTTCTCTTCCTGAACTTCTCCCTTTGTCACTCTGTGCTGCTGGTCTTCATCCCCTGAGTGCGTGGCCTCACACCCGGACAGGGCCTTGAGTGCTCGAGCACCGCTGTCTGCTCAGTGCTCGGGAAGGCGCCTGGCGCAGGTGAAGCACTCTGTTTCTTGGAAGAGTGCCGTGGGTGTTTCTAGTGGGATTCAGCATAGTTTTGTGAGCAGAGCTGTGTTTCTTTGTGAATGTTTTTAGCTCATTTGTCATTCAGAGTGTTGCTTTTTTATTGATTCGTAAGAACTGTTCATAAAGAATTATTAATAATTTCTCTGTAATATGCTGCACATATTTCCCCGGTGTCTCATTTGGTTTAAAGTCATCTTCAATGATGTAGAGTACAGACATCCAAAGTACCTGGCCTAGTGCCTGTCCATAGTAAGTACTCATTATGTTTTGGTTAGCTGTACCATCACTCTGGTACATTCCCATGACCTCTTAGCTGAGGAAGCCCTCAGGAGTTCTTTTCCTGTTTTTTGGCCTTAGTGACAAACTTGTTCCTCAAGTGAATGACACCGTGCATGGACTTGTCCTTTTGCTCAGACTTTTCTAGGATAAGCATCTCTCAGTGCATGATATTAACCACCACAGCCGTAGGAGGGTGAGAGAGTGCACGTAGAACACCAGCGTAGACATTAGCCAGGCTGCTGCTGATGAGGTCAGTGATGGGTGGAGCAGAGTCCTTTGTTTTTAAAAAATTGTGTTAAAATATACAGTACATAACATAAAATTTACCATTTTAACCATTTTCAAGTGCACAATTCAGTGGCATTAAATTCATTCACATTGTTGTGTAGCCATCACTACCATCCATTTCCAGAACTTTCCATCTTCCTAAACTGAAACTCTGTACCCATTAAACACTAACAACCCATTATCTACTTCTCCCAGCCCTGGCTAACCACTTTTTTTGCTTCCTGTCTCTGAATTTGACTATTCTAGCACCTTATATAAGTGGAATCATACAAAATGTGTCTTTTTTGTGTCTGTCTTATTTCACTAAACATAGTGTTTTCAAGAGTCGTGTTATACGGGTCAGAATTTCTTTCCTTTTAAGGCTGAATGATGTTCTGTTGTATTATCACATTTTGCTTATTCATTCATCTGTCTGGGGACATTTGAGCTTTTATTCTTTTTTAAAATAAAAATTTCTTATGCTAATTGTCTTAAACTAGAAATTAAATGGATATATATATATATATGAAGTGCTTAAACTAAAGCCTAATATAGTCTTAGCCTTTAGGAAATGTTTGCTGCTGGCTCCTCCTCTACCATGTCATCTTCAGCCTCTTAGCAGGGGAGCTCTTAGCTAGCAAGGAGACTGAGGTGGCTGCATGCTTGGCGTGCTTGTTGCTGTTGTCCTGGCCTTGGTTAGCTTGCTCTCCACTGCGTCCTCTTGGCTGTATTTCTCTTTTACCCTCTTTCCCAGAGATGAACTTTTCTTGTTCTCTGGGTCAGGGGAGGGGCAGTTGCCTATTTGGTGGAGTGGGAGGCAGTCTAAGGATCTATTTTTTTTGAGACAGAATCTCACTCTGTCGCCTGTGAGAGTGCAGTGGGGTAGAGTGCAGTGGCGTCATCCTAGCTCACAGCAACCTCAAACTCCTGGGCTCTAGTGATCCTCCTGCCTCAGCCTCCCAAGTAGCTGGGACTACAGGCAGTCGCCATGATGCCTGGCTAATTTTTCTATTTTCAGTAGAGACGGGATCGGGGTCTTGCACTTGCTCAGGCTGGTGTGGAACTCCTGGCCTCAAGCCATTCTCCCGCCTCAGCCTCCCAAAGTGCTGGGATTACAGGCATGAGCAAACATGCCTAGCCTAGTTGTTTCTTAAGTAGCTTTCAATCAATTCTTATTCATTTACTTTTTTTGGCCACAGAGTCTTGCTCTGTTGCCTTGGCTAGAGTGCAGTGGCATCATCACAGCTCACTGCAAACTCAAATTCCTGGGCTCAAGCAATCCTGTGCCTTAGCCTCTAGAGTAGCTGGGATTACAGGCATGTGCCACCACACCTGGCTAATGTTTCTATTTTTGGTAGAGACAGGGTCGATTCTTACCCAGGGTGGTCTGAAACTCCTCAGCTCAAGCGATCCTCCCGCCTTGGCCTCCCAGAGTGCTGGGATTACAAGCGTGAGCCACTATGTGCAGCCCAATTCTTATTTTAATATCCCTTTATACCCACCTCTAGAGGTACTGTGTGCTGCTGGCTCCTGAGCCCTCGGAGGATTCTGTGGGCACATCGGCCTGGGTCTCTGGGCTCCTCACTGCTCACTTCAGGCTCCATTTTCTTGGATCTGCTTAGTTATTTACCTCCATCCACACAGTTGCTTTCTCACTTCCTATAGTTTGTTGTTATCTTCTCTCTGTTTTCCTTTCTTGTTGGTTTCAGCTTTAAAAACCAAATATTTTCTTTAGTCCAGAAAGTAGCTCGTTTATTAGTATTCAATCTCCTTCTCATTTAATCTCATTCTCATCTCTCAGAGACCGGCTTTTCCATTCTCCCTCTGTGTAGTGGTGCATGCCTCCAGTGGTCCTTCAGGACTGGACAGCTCCCCTTAGCCCTAGGGCCTCTGCCTTCTTGTCCTCAACTCCAGTTAGGGAATTTTTGTGAAGGACTCTAGGTCCTCTTGGTTGGTTCGGGTGCCTGTCCCTGACCAACCAAGGCAGGATTTGAGCTCCCTGTGGAAGAACATGGCTGTCCCTCCGGGGTGATGCGGGGATGAAGAGCCTGAAGAAAGAGGAACTGGTCCAGCAAAATAACAGGTATGCTCTGGGTATCTAAATTACCTTCCAGTGCAGAAGTCTCCAACTGTTGCCTGTCCTCAGAGTGCTAAGCCTATTTATTTCAGCTGCCTGCTTCATGTCTCAAAGATACTCAGACTGAACAGGAAAAAAGCCCAAACCAAATCTCCTCCCTCTCTGCTGAAGCCTGGTGCCATCTGTCATCTGTCTTCATGTGCAAACCAGGAGTCTTCAGGCCGCCTCGTCCCTCCGTGCACGCAGCCAGGCCATCACCTGTTCTTTCATCTGGCCCGTGGGTAGATCCGAGTGCACCCCCTTCTCCCTGCTTCACTTCTCCCCAGTCCACCAGGCCTCTCCGTGGCCTGAGTCCCCCAGGCCTCCGTGGGCCTCTCTGCCTTGGCGTTAACTCTCACGTGGCTCTCCAGCATGACCAGGCGGTAGAGTACACCTGATGTTTGTCTCTTGCATAGAGCCATTTTCTGGAGGGTGCAGACACAGCCTTCACTGCCAGGTTTGTGCGCCTCCACTCCCACACAGGCCTTCTCCTCGCCTGGAGGCAGCTGTGCATTTTGCCTCGTTAAACCCCCTTCTCCTCAGGTGTGCCTCACACGTCACTCTCCGTTGTTCCCCTGATTACTCAGTCTTGTAGTGCTAGGTGACTCCTCATCTCATCAGCTGTCACTGCTGTTATTTTTATCACTGATCAATAACTCTGAGCCCTGGAGTTAAGGCTGTGTCTCTTATCGTTGACCGTCAGTGTTAGGCACGTACTTGGTGCTCAGCGAACGCTTGACGAAGGAATGCCTTTTTGAGCATTTGTTCACGTTCCTGTGATGATTTTGACAGGTGATCTTCCTTGTGGCCTTTGGTGTAACACACTCTGTGTTCCAGTATTTTCAGAGGTTCTGTGGTTTCTATTTCTAATATTTAATTACCCCAGGAGAGATCTTTTGGTCGTTAGTGTTTGCTAAAGATCCACTCACTGTCTAGTTAGGCTTATTCTTCCGTCTTTTAACTTAAGGGCAAGTTGTGCCCGTGTGTCCCAAGTACAGTCACTTAACGAGGGGCACTCTGAGAAATATCGTTAGACTATTTTGTTGTGCAGATATCAGAGTGCACTTACACAACTTAGGTGGCATGGCCTACTACGCACCTAGGCAATGGTATAGCTATTGCTTCTAGGCTGCAAACCTGCACTGCAGGCTACTGTACCGAGTACTGCAGGCAGTCACAACATAATGGTATTTGTGCATCTAAACATAGAAAAGGAGACGGCGTAGGTGGTCATGGTAGCTATCAAGTCACTAGGCTATAGAAATTTTTCAGCTCTATTATAATCTTACGGGACCACTGTTGTATGTATGGTCTGTTGTTGGTGGGCACACCGTTATGTGGTTCGTGACTGTATTTAGTGGGCATTTGTCCTGTGGGACTTTGCTAGTGCTGAGTGCCAGTTCTCTGTGCCTGGCTTTGTGCCCAGCTGGCCCAGGGTGTGGTGATGCCAGTTCTCTGTACCTGGCTCTGTGCCCAGCTGGCCCAGGGGGTGGTGATGCCAGTTCTCTGCGCCTGGATAAGTGCCCACCTGGCCCAGGGCGTGGTGATCCCAGTTCTCTGTCCCTGGCTCTGTGCCCAGCTGGCCCAGGGCGTGGTGATGCCAGTTCTCTGCACCTGGCTCTGTGCCCAGCTGGCCCAGGGCGTGGTGATGCCAGTTCTCTGCACCTGGATCTGTGCCCAGCTGGCCCAGGGTGTGGTGAT
>CAUYPO010143468.1:0-11781 GCA_963574435.1 Cheirogaleus major | reverse complement strand
ATCTGCAAAAGAGAGGAGCACTAGGGACTTGACTCACTTTTATAACAACCAGCTCTCATGATAATAAATCCACTCCTGAGAGAGCAACATTAATCCTTTCATGAAAGTGGAGCCCCTTGACCTAATATCACAATGGCCATTACATCTCAACATGAGTTTTGGAAAGGACATTCAAATTATAGCAAATCGTATTAACAGAAGTAACATTAATTGACTTATTATTAGCTTTTGGAAGAATATACATTTGGAAGTCTAGTGTAGCTTTATTTTACTATCATTATTGTTTTTTTGATGCTAATACCTAAAGATCAATATATTTGACTCTCTGCTATCAATATGAAATGCTATTTTTCCCTATCCCTTATTTATTCTTTGTTCTAATCCACTACGATGTTGTCCAATACCAAGAGCACATTATTGCCTTTTGTATTATGCCTAAGGGCTTAAGATATCATTTGGTGATAAAGAACACTCACTACTCCAGAGTGACCACCATCAATACTAAAATCCTATCGAGAATATTTTGACACACAAAGAATTAGTGTAACTCTGGGCCAATTAACAAGAATAAAAAGAGCAGAAAACACTGAATATAAATTCAAGGTGTAAAGTAACATTTATAGGTGAAAACTCATGAGGTAGTAAATATTTTACTTTATTTCTTAATAATGATGTAAAATGTGGATGTTTGTTCACTCTGGTGATAATTATTCAAATGTGTGTACCCCTCTGCTACTAACTTCAAAAGCCAGGCAGGAGGTTTGTGGAGCAAAAACATTCAATTATTCAATCCTCTTCTTACACCCATCATTAGTTAAATGACCTGATTTTATATTCCTTTTTAAATATTGTAATAGTTATGCTATAGCAGCTCACAAGGCCCATGACCCAGAGTCTGGCTAGGCTTTGGCCTCTCAGAGGATCCTGGAAGTTACACACAATAACATGCTAAGCTGTCTTCTCACTATTTGGCACATTTCTATCTAGCTGACAAAGCTGTTTGTGTCAAACTCCACCGTTGTCCTCCAAAATGCTCTCCACTGTCCATATATTAGCAGAGCTTTGACAGTTCTGAGCCAAAATGCACAGATTCTGCATAACCTTTCACAGGCAATAGCATCTAGGTTAGTGGTTGCCCTTCCATGTTGGTGATTTTTTGCTCCGGCAGCTAAGAACCTCTTCAAAAGGTTAAAGCTCAGCCAGGTTGCTACTGGGCTTCTTTGCCCTCTTATTCTTACCCTTGTGCCTTTCCATTACATTTTAGAAGAATATACTGGTATTCAGTTCCGGTGTTCAGAAAAAGAACTGTCTACAGTGTCTATGAGTATCAAAGAATTACCCCATGATCCTTCGTACTACCTTTTAGTAGTTTACAACTCAATGATAGGAAATGTTGAGGCTTTTGGATTGTGCATAGGCTTTCTTCTCCTTAGGCAAATGTGGTTTGTTTAATTCCTATTGTTTGTTTCTTCATAATCACATGTATTTGGTTATTTTTCTTTCTTTCTTTACAAAGAACAAGCTGTTTTTCTTTAATAACCTATACTTTGACTATCAAATAACCCAATGGAATAAAATATAATAATAATGCATACACCTATTGAAAAATTTTAAAATTCTGAGCATGTCATCACATGATAAATAAAATGCTTGTTTCCTCTCTCTACAGTAAATCTATATATGTATATAACTTTTTATATTTATACAAAAAAGATTACTCTGATGTATCTATTTTCATTTCTTTTCTTAAATGTTGAATAGAATTTAAGGTACAAGAAAAAGGGATACACTAAACAACCATATTCTTACCACTAATTGTAAAGGAAACAAAAACTGCATTGAGTGTGTTACTTAAGCAACCCATGCTCCTCAGTGATATACCAAATCCTGAATTTATTTTTTCTTTGCTTTTCCTTATAGATTTATCACATTTTTTCTTAAAAACACTAATTTTCCAAGTTTTTGAAACTGATATGAAGGCATTCTATTGTACGAATTTTTCTGCGACTTTTTAAAGCTTACTTCCTTTTTGCTTAACATGTTAGCTAAATGTATCTACAATGATGTGCAACTGCAGTCTATTAAATTGATATACTACAATTCATTTATCCCTTTTCTGTTGATAGAAATTTGATCTATTTCTAGTTTCTCTTTTATACCAATAGAAACAATGCACATATAATTGTTTTTATACCTATCTCCTGGTGGAGAAGGTAAAGATATTTTCTAGGATATATACCTAGGACTGGAATTACTAACTCCTATGCTATACTGATATTCAATATTCCTATTTAATTCTATATTATTAATATTTTCCAAACAGCTATACCAATTTACATTCCCACCAGCAGTATATAAATGTGCCAGTTATTTCATATCTTTATCAAGCCTTGATAATGTAAAGAATGGCATTTTTGTCAACTTGATATAGTATGAAGTGACATTTTCTTGTGGTTTTAATTTGCATTTTCTACTTACTATTGAGATAGAGCATCTTTTAAGTCATGCATTTGCCATTCAATTTTCCTATCTAGTGAAGTGCTTTTTTTCATGAGATTGTCTTTTTTAATATTGATTTATGAGTGCTCTTGATATATTCTGAATATATGACCCTTTTTTGGTGATATATGTTACAAACATCACCATTCTCCCAGATTGGACTTTGCTTTCTTATTCTCTTTTTTGTGCCTTTTTAGAAACATAGGTTTTTAATTTTAATTTAGTTCAATTCAAACATCTTTCTCTTCATCATTAGCCTTTCTTGTGTTCTTTTTAAAAGTGCATTTCTCTACTCAAGATTGTACAGATATTCTTCTGTATTATCTTCCAGAAGACTTTTTATTTTCTCTTCACATTTTATCTACACACTACCTGAAATAGATTATTGTGAGTGGTATAGATAGGGGACACATTTCATTTATTTTTCATATTGATGTATAATTGACCCAGAATTATTTATTAAAGATGCAGTTTTTTCTTGCTGATCTAGAGAGACATCTTTATCAATCTAAATCTATCTGTTTCTGACATTTCTATTCTATTCCAGTAGTCTCTTTGTCTATACTTGCACCAAATTCTCACTGCTTTAATAACTGTAGCTTGATAGTGTGTCTTTTTATGTAGGGACAGAAGTCCTTTGATCATTTTCTTCTTCCAGAATGTTTTGGCTATTTTATGTCCTTTTCATTTCCACATAAATTTTGGTATCAGCTACTCAATGTCTGAAGTAGTTTTTCTTGTTTACTGTTAGAAGTTTTTATATAGCGTGAATACAAGTTATTTGTGAGTTAAATGCCTTATAAATATATTATCCAGTTTAAGACTTGTCTTGTCTCTCTTTACAGTGTCTTTTGATGAATAGAAATTGTTAATTTTAATATGGTAAAATTGATCAGTCTGATCAGTCTTTATTTTTAGGGTTTACAAGTTTTGTATCATCTATGATTTATCTTCCCAGAGTTCATGAAGTTATTCTTTTATATGTTTTTCTAAAAGCTTATAGCTTTGCTTTTCACCTTAAATAGTTAATATACTTAAATCAATTTTTAGAATGCATATTTTGAATTACAGGCCCAATTTCATTTTTTAAAACATATGTTCAACTAATTGTCCTAACAACATATTGAAAAGTCTATCTAATTTTGCCAACTCATTGTACATCATATTTCTCACTTACATATTGTTTTTGTTTGTGAATTCTCTATTTCAGGGGTACTCAAACTTTTTAAACAGGGGAGCAGTTCACTGTCCCTCAGACTATTGGAGAGTGCGCACTGTGGGCCCGGGACGAGTCGGCTGCTAAGCAGGACAGGCAGCGTCGGCAAAAACACCCAGTGGGCTGGATAAATGTCCTGGGTGGGCCGCATATGGCCCGCGGGCTGTAGTTTGAGGATGCCTGCATTTTGTTCAGTATATCAATTTGTCTGTCTCATCAGGGCTGACTTAATGCACTGATAATATAATTTTATAATATTTGACACCTTGCTAGGCAAATGCCCATACCATGTTTTTCTCCTTCACATGTCCTGGTTATTTTTGGACATTTTCACTTGAATATAAATTTTAGAATCAGGTTTTTAAGTGGCAACAAGAAATATGGCAATGTTTTAGTTGAAATTGCGTTGGATTTAGAAATTTGCAAAATCTAAATTCTGTATTCTAAAGTAATTGATTCTACACGTTAGAATCCAATCTAAGCTTCCTCAGGGCAGTGATTTTTATGTTTTGCTCACAACTGTATCCCAGAGGCTTAAAATAATGCTTAGTGTATAGTAGGGACTCAAATAATATTTGTTCAATATTTACTGACAGAATAAATCTATAGATCATTTTGAGAACATATACTTTTATGATTTGCAGTCTTTTGATACATAAACATGTTGTATGGTTGTGTACTATACGGCTACCCTAACAAAATACCACAGATTGAGTAGCTTCAGTTGAAGAAATTTATTTTCTCGCATTTCTCTAGGCTAGAATTTCAAGATCAAGGTGCCATCAGGGTTGCTTTCTGGTGAGGCCCCTCTTCCTGGGTTGCAGATGACTGTCTTAGTGTTTCCTCACATGGCCTTTCCTCTGTGTGAGTGCAGAGAGAGATCTCTGGTGACACTTCCTTTTTTAATAAAGATACCAGTTCTATGGGATTAGGATCCCACCGTTATGACTTCATTTACCCTTAATTATCTCCATAAATGCTCTATCTCCAAATACAGTCACAGTAAAGATTAGAGCATTTACTTATGAATTTGGAGACAACATGATTCAGTCGATAACATCACCATTTATTTAAGTCTTCCTTAATTTTTTGAAATAAAGTTTTATAATTCCTCCAGAAATGAAAATTTTCTGATAAGTATAATTTATATATCGATGTTATTAAAATATATTTTAAAAATTACATTTTTTCATATTTGGTTTTGGTATATACAAATGCAATTTGATTTCCTTTAGTGATATTTGCAATTAGCAATGTTGTTGAAATTTTTACTTAATTTCATGATTTATCCATGAATTATTTGAGTTGTCTATCTATAGAACAATATCATTATTTTCAATTCCTATAGATTTGTTTTCTTGCTTTATATTACTGAATAGGATCTTCAATGCAAAGTTGAAAAAAAAATGATGGTAACAAGAGCCCTTATCTAGATACTTAAGTCTGTAAACTGTGAAACATCTTCAATGTTCAATAACTATTAACATAGACCTACACATATAAATGATTTTTTAATGTATTAACCCTAAGTATTATATTTGATCTTGATTTTATAGGTATTTTTCCTTGTTAAAATATTATATCTTGTTTGCTACAGTTTTTTCTTTTCATAAATGAACATTGAATTTTAACAAATGTGTTTTGTCTATCTAGAGAGCTCATTGATTTTTCTTACAAATATGCTAATGTTGTGAATTATATTAATTGATCTTCCAAAGTTATTATAACCTCTCTATCACTGGTCTAGTTTCCTATTATGATGTTCTTGTCTTTACTACCAACAGCAGTACTCTTCTTTGACAGTTCATACTTTAAATATCCCATTTTCTTTTTGAGAACTAAGCCTTACCATGGCCCAGGTTATACCATAATCAGTAAGAGTTTCAGCTTCCTTTCACTTTGTGTGCAACTTGCTTTTGATCAACATCTCTCTGCTTTTTATCTCATGAGAAAATAAGCTTTTAAATTAACTCTCTAGATGCAGGTTTATTCAATATACAGAAATTTTAACTTCCCCTCAGGGGAGAGAAAAATCTAGGTATGGCCAACAAAGTTTTTTCCTCACATTAAAGGTTTAGAGAAAACACTTGTGTTTTCAAAATTCCTTCTAGGTCAAAAGCCCCAAGGGGAGGGAGTTTTGTTACGGGTACAAGTACAAGTGAAACAAATTTCTTGGAATCAAGGAATATACTGAAGTAGCATTGTGGAAAATTCTCTTTCTTTTCAGTTCTTAGCTAAATGCATTAGAACAAAAAAAAAAATGATGACCTTCATAGATAAGGTTGAAATGAAGTAAAAATGCTTTCACTTCCTTTTTAACCCTGAAGGTTGATTTTTATCAGAACACTTAAATGAATTTAGAAAGGATATCTATGAGCAGGAGTGAACTTTCAATTTACTTTTTCATTTTCTATTCTTATTGGTCAATTATATTTCTTAGGACTGTCACCCAGCATTTGTTTATTAGTTTTAATGTTAAATTAAATAATTTTATTTAACTAGAAAACTGATGTTTTATTTTTTAATACGACAGATATGTTGGTGTTTGTGCAATATATATAACTCTTAAAATGTGTACCCTCTCCTGGAATATATTAATGTACTGTATTTACATATTATCTTTTCCATTCAATTATTTTTAGTATTCAGACATCTTTTAGTTTTAAATATACTGTTTGTCACAGATTTTGCTGATGTATAATCCAGTATCATTAGTTATTTATTTTTCTACCAGTATAATTTAGCTGCACAGAACTCTCTTAATCTTGGACCAGTTTTTTGTGTCCTTGCTATGACCACGCTTATAGGCACTTTACTTATATTAGGTCATTAAATATGGAATATCTGATTTTGAAACAAAAGTTTAGTTTATTTTATCTCAAGCAAGAAACAGTACAATTAATCAAAGAATGTGCTTAAGCTATTACAGTTTTGTTATCTTAACGGTAGCTTGTTTATGCCAGCAGTAAGGAAGCCTGGAGAGCGAGTGGCAATGAAATCGCAAAAGGCATTTTCCACAGTTTGTTGAGAATTGAATATTTTTCCTTGCAAGAAGTGTTCTAAAGCCTGGGAGAAGTGGTAGTCAGTTGGTGCAAGGTCTGGTGAATACGGTGGATGACAGAGAGTTTCCAAGTCCAGCCTCTGTAGTTTGAGCAGCTTTGTTTGTAGGATATGTGGTTGAGCGTTGTCTTGCAAGAGGATTGGCCTGTCTCTATTGACCAATCTCAGCTGCTTAATCACAAGCACCTTTATCATTTTGTCCAACTGGTTGCAGTAGATATTCGCTGTAATTTATTGATCAGGGTTCTTGAAGCTGTAGTGGATAATACAAGCACTGGACCACCAAACAGACACCATTAGCATTTTTAGATGAATATTCGGTTTTGGACTGTGTTTCAGCATTTCATCTTTATCCAACCATTATGGCAAATGTTTGCAATTGTCAAAAAGAGTCCATTTTTCATCACATGTAATAATATGGTGTAGAAATGGTTCACCTTTTTATTGTGACAGCAAAGAAAGGCAAGCTTCAAGATGATTTCTCTTCTGACACTTGTTTAATTCATGCAGAATCCATCTATCCAGCTTCTTTACCCTGCTGATTTGTTTCAAATGGTGCTATATTGTTGGAGTAATGTCAAACCTTGCTGCTAATTCATGGGTAGCTTGATATGGATTCACTTCTACTACAGCTTTCAGTTCATCATTATCCACCTTGGTCTCAGGTCACCCACATGGCTCATTTTCAAGTTTAAAATCACCAGAATGGAACTTCTCAAACCATTGATGTACTGTGCGTTCATTAGCCACATCCTTCCCAAACACTTCATTGATATTTCGAGCTATCTGCACTGCATTGGTTCCACGATGGAACTCATATTTGAAAATAACATGAATTTTTGACTTATCCATGGTTTCACAAAACTGCTGTAAACAAATTTGAAAAAGAATCACAAGCCAAACCATGTGTTTGAAATAATGAGGATGCACCTTCACAATAAAAATTTAAAAAGTAGTGTCAATGTGAAATGTCAGAATATCAACTGTCAGACTTAGTACTTAAGGAAATTGAATATTTATTATGCCATTTAACCTGAACAACAGTCCCATAAGGTAGATAATATTCCTTTCATTTTCCATATGAGAAAAAATGAAACTCAGAGAAGTTAGGTAGCTTACCCATGGCCACAAATCCAGCTAGTAAGTGCCAGAGTGAGATTAAATCCAGGTTAATCAGTTGCCAAAATCTGGTTGGAAATAAAGTTGGAGTGAGAGCATTGCTAACTGCTTTAATACTCATCCACTGATGCATCAAATATTTAGTGAACACTCAACTCCGGGGTAGTACTGTGTGTGCAATATTTAAGTAAAACCATAATGTCACAGAGATTCATTGGTTAGGCTTCATAAACACTAGGTGGGTAAAGAAATTTCTTTTATTTTTAGTGTTTCTTCTGAGCCAAGTTCTGTACTGGGTGTTTAACATACACCATCTAACTGTAACCTCACAAAACCTTTTGAGGTAGCTATTTTTATTTCCCTTTTATAACCAAGGAAACTGTAACACAAAAGAGTTTTAAAAAAGTTAGGCTACATATGCATACAGGATGAGCATCCCTAATCAGAAAAATTTGAAATCCGAAATGCTCTAAAATCCCAAACTTTGTGCAGTGACATGACTCCACAATTGGAAAATTCCACACCTGACCTCATGTGATGGGTCACAGTCAAAACATAGTCAAAACTTAGTTTCGTGCACAAAATTATTTAAAATATTGTATAAAATTATTGTTAGTCTATGTTTATAAGGTGTATATGAAACACAAATGATTTTTGTGTTTAGACTTGTGTCCCATCCCCAAGATATTTCATTATGTATATGTGAATATTGCAAATCTAAAAAAAATTCTAAATCCAAACACTTCTTGTCCCAAGCATTTTGAATAAAGGATACTCAACTTGTACACGGGACTTGACTTATTCCTAACCAACTATTCTAAATCATCCAGATTTTTAATGTATATTTAATGTCATTGGTACTTTCTGATGCTAAAGTCACAGAATCACATATCTTGAAATTATCTTAATAATAATGAAAGTCAACTCTTTTATGGCAGAGCCAGGACTCAAGGCTGCTAATACTTATATCAGTGGTAAGTTTCTTTCTCTGCAGCAGGCCCTTAATGGACTTGATCTATTGCTATACAGAATTGTTGAATGGCATGCTCTCTAGCAACTTAGTTTGTTTGCAATTCACTTTTCGTCTTGTTGTTTCCACCAAAGGAATATATAGACATGTCATTTTAAGTGACAAGGATCTATTCCCTTGCAAGATTTCATGGAAATCCAAGTTAACTAAGGGTAAAATTTAATCACTTAGATGTGGTCACAGTAGTATTTTCACATTTTATGTATAACCATTTTCACTTGTTTTTTCTTTTCTCCCTTTCTTTCTTCATTTGACCAGAACTGAGTAGTAGAGTATTTTTCCTCAGAGCCATATTGTTTCTCACTTGCTTGTAGCCTTCCAAGAAACAGTTTACAAAATGGGTTTAATTTTACTATTTTATAGTTAAAGCCTATGGAGGAATAAATGATGCTGATATTTTATTACATATTTGCTTCATTGTGAATTCCTAATAAATTGTTTTAATATTTAATACAAAAAAGTAATCTGCATGATCCTAAATTTTGGTGAATCCTACTCTTGAAATCTTTTAAAACATCCCCACATCCACTCCCCAAAAGCACAGATTTACAAAACATCTTTTTCAAAAATTAACTTTCTTTATTTTGGAGAAGAAAGGTTATTTGTGTCAATAAATATAAGAAATAGAAATATGAGGTAATACTTGATTCCTATGGTCCAGCCTCAAGCCATTGATAGATGCAGTTTTCTGTTATTAGATATGAGGAGGAGAGAATGGCAAAGAGCCCCTGGGGTTTTAGCAGATATAGCAAATGAAGGTGATCAAATATTTTTCTTCTCATGTATTATTTTATTTTCTCATAAACTTTGTCTGAAAAAGGTAATCAATTTTGATAATTACATGTCAGAGGGGGGAAGTTCATGTAGATTGAAATTTACGTTTAAATTATTTATGGCTCTGTAAGAAAATAACAAGAAAATAAAATTTCACTTTTCTCCTTAAGCCTTATCAAAGGCTCTTAAGCCTTGTATTAAGGGAAAAAAACTGACACAAATCATCATCACAGAAAATACTATATAGCTTACTAAATCCAACATGCTGCTGATCTAATACTATCTAGTCATATGTGCTGAGGAGACATGTAGCAATTTTCCTCTTTTTTATGGTATTAAAACACATCTGGTTCATGTTCTAATTATTTGGGGAACTTTCTAATCTTTCATTAGATCACATGCTCCTTGAAAGCAAGGATAGTATATTATTCTTGTTTGTTCTTACTCATGCATATCAATTGAATGACTTTAAATGGGTTACTTAGCTTTTGTGCAACAGTTTCTTTATTTATAAAATGAAGACAATAATTCTTATATGTAGAAAGTATTTAGCACCATGGTAGTTATACAATAAAAACTCTTTACATACTAATTTATTTTTTTCCACATGTGTTACATACAAAAGGTGATAGGCAAATATTTGATGAATAAGCAAATAAATGATTGAATGATAGAAACCTATGGAACTTGAATTTACAGTTTACTCTAGAAGAAATTAGCAAAATAAAATTTTAAAAACCCAGAAATCTATCCAAGATCCCTTATCTTGCATTTTGGCTAAATAAATAATCTCTTCTAGACAGTGACAATATGATCATCTTTTTCAAAAAACAGTCAGAGCACATTGATCATTTAATGCACCATTTTAGTTACCACTTGCATTATATTATATCATCTTTCTAAGTATTGGTTACCTCCCCATCCCATCTCCATGGACAGAATATAGCTTTCCATCCCTTGATTTTAAGCTTAGGTAATCACTTTCTTTGACAAATGATATGCTTATTACATTTATATATGTCAAGAACCCTAAAAGTAAAATCATGGCAAGATGTTATTTTCCCTCCAAATAGGGAATATACTAAAAAAAATCTTAAAACTGTAATGAAAGCATTAATCAAAACTTCAATAGGCTAAGGGAAGAAGCTAGGCACTGGATTTTAAACCTAGGGTCCCTATACCCCCAAATATTCATGAAGATAATAATAGGTTTCTGTGTGCTATTTTAAATACTTCAAAAACCTTAAAGGAATACAGAATTTATAAACTCTAATGATGTATAGGCTAAACAAGATGAGAAATTTCTTTGGTTTTGGCTGAGATTTTATCAACTCAGTGGTAAAAATCTTGTGCATAAAACCACACATGTCACAAATAAATGATAAACTCCTCTAGTGACTTTAAGTGGGTGGCTCTAAAACTTCATGTAATTTCAAATTGAAAGAACCACCCCAGAGACATCTTTGACAGCTAAAGCAATGTAAAAAGAAAATAATCACAGTGATGGATTTTCTAGTTTGGTAGCATATGAAAGCCTGGCCTTTCAGAATTTTCCTAAACTTTAGGTTCCTGTGTGCTTCATAATGCTATTGTGCTCTTTGAAGAATAGAAATATATTTTAGAGATGTGTTTCCTGGACCAACTTGCAGTTTTAATTAGACTTGGTTGCAGAGAGCTTTCATGTAGAAGAGGATTTATAAAAAGGCTTGTAACCTATTTTTACATAATGTTATATCACTGCCCAACAAACTAAGGATGAAAGTCATTTGAAAAATGCTTCTTGATATAATGGTTGTAAATTCAGTCATTAGAACAGCTGCACAGAGTGATAGAGTCTATGTACAGACTCTGGACAAAATTTTAATCCCTTTATACTTCTCATAGCTAGTGCAGCTCTATTTGGTAACTCCATCTGGTTCCTCCCTACTATAAAGAGATATGGGGCCGGGCGCGGTGGCTCACGCCTGTAATCCTAGCTCTCTGGGAGGCCGAGGTGGGCGGATTGCTTGAGCTCAGGAGTTCGAAACCAGCCTGAGCAAGAGCGAGACCCCATCTCTACTATAAATAGAAACCAATTAATTGG
>CAUYPO010143467.1:0-12274 GCA_963574435.1 Cheirogaleus major | reverse complement strand
TTTCGAACTCCTGACCTTGAGCGATCCGCCCACCTCGGCCTCCCAGAGAGCTAGGATTACAGGCGTGAGCCACCGCGCCCAGCCTGTTACGGGTTCTTAACTAAAGTAATTTATGCAAGTTCATAAGGAATCAATGTTTTTTCAACACGTCAAATTCTAGGAATGTTTTATTGTGTTAGTATTATATGAAATACATCAGATGATATGTGAATTTCAATAATGTAATACATTATGCAAACAGAAAAGATCATTTGTCTTCCTAAGGAGGTGATAAATACTACATTACACAATAGGCTGCTTTGCTGATATTATTAGCCACGAATTCCACTTGGAGTTTACTGCTCATCTCAAAAGCTTAGCATTATTTAACTATTATATAATAACTTCCGGTCATAACCACTCAAAGGATCGATTCTGTTTAATCACCAATGTTCCTGTAATGGTGAAAAGGCTGTAGTATTTTTGTTTGAAGCTAGCACACCAAGTCCCATGGTATGGTATAATTAAGAACAACTGTTTACTTTTTCTTAAATTCAACACCCCTCACCCCCACCTCAAAAGCTAGACATTAAAGTACTAAATATAATGATCTTGGTAAACCAAATTGCTATGTTCCTGGCAGCCCTTCCCTGCTGTTTCCCTTAAACATTTCTATCTGAAATGATGATGAATAAAAAAAGAAAAAAAGAAACCTGGAAAATATACAGCTATCCCTTGACTATATCTTCCACCTAACCATCAGCGTTTCCGTTTGAGTGCTTAAAAACACTCACTCACTCTCTCCTTCCTCTGTCCCTTTTTGGCCATTTTAGATTGTTACTTGCATTGTTTCAAATGTCCATGGGGCATACTATGCAGGATGATGAGACACCAGCCCACTGTTCTATGTCTGTGAGTTAGTCTCCCTGAGTAGACTGGGGGACATGGACATTCTTGAGTGCCTTCAGTCCTCTTGCTTCCCTTGGAACCCATGCCAGGGCCTGACATATAGGAAGTACCCATAATGTTACTCAATAAATAAATGATCACCTTGTTGTCCTCATGAACTGAGAGTTATTCTGGGATAAAGAATATCAGAGTCCATTCTCCATGGGAGTGAATTAACCCAGTGCATTACCTCTATAAATTTTAAAATCTGAGAATCAGAAAGTCCAGATATAACATCCTAGGTAATTCCATCCAAATCCCACTGGGTAGGGGATGACATACAAAAAACTCCAAGAACTTAGTGGCAAAGACAAGACTGACAAGGCATGCCTTTATGAAATCTTTTTAAGATGTACTTTGTTTTAATTACATTTTATAATCATCGGGAGACTATCTGTGGCTATGCATTTAGAAACAGTACAACATTGCACTTAATCCAAGGTTATTTTTTAGAGGTGAAATGAAAGGACATCAGATTCTGGAAATACTTAGAAAGGAATCATTCTGAATGGGGTTGGAATAAGTGATCAATGTAATATGGCAGATACCACCTTTTTTCTCTTCTACTTTCAGCTACACTCTTTTAAATGTGTTGTAATACTGTGAGCTGCCTCTGATTACTTTGGGGAATAGATGGGTTATAAAATATAAATAAAGAGAGATAACCACATGGATTTCATTGCTTAGCTAAGCACAATTTTGTGGTATTTAAAAAAACCAAGTAATGTTTCTTTTTTAAGGTGGTACATGGAGCCTGGCTTAACACATTTACTAGCATTTGAATTGTTCCCAGGATAGAGCTTAGTTTTTGGTGGATTTCACCTGCTGACCTGAAATGCTCTGTCCACAAAATTAATCTTAGATATAACTACCATATTTGATGAAAATATTTTATTCATAGCATCTTCAGTAATTTGTCACAATGCAATGGTTTAGCCTATGATAACTGATTTCATACAACTTAGCTGTTAATTTAAATGTTTAAATGTTTAAATTTAATGTTTAAAAATATACAGTGGGGCCGGGCGTGGTGGCTTACGCCTGTAATACTAGCACTCTGGGAGGCCGAGGCGGGAGGATCGCTCAAGGTCAGGAGTTCGAAACCAGCCTGAGCAAGAGCGAGATCCCGTCTCTACTAAAAAAAATAGAAAGAAATTAATTGGCCAACTAAAAATATATAGAAAAAATTAGCCAGGCATGGTGGTACATGCCTGTAGTCCCAGCTACTCGGGAGGCTGAGGCAGAAGGATTGCTTGAGCCCAGGAGTTTGAGGTTGCTGTGAGCTAGGCTGATGCCATGGCACTCTAGCCAGGGCAACAGAGTGAGACTCTGTCTCAAAAAAATAAAAATATACAGTGGGCTATCTAAAAATAATTTCATCTAGACTGTGATCAACATCTTTTTCCCCTTTTGTGACATTCTAAGATAAAATATTATCTATTAGCATTCTGTAGCTACCTGTATATCTTTTTTAAAGTACATTTTTGACACAGCTCCATCAACTATCATTTTCTCAAAGTCCAAAAAACTCGTTGGACCAAGAAACAGGCCCATGAATAAATGAATAACTTGATATAGGACAACAAATGAATTTTAAATTATTGGGAAATGAATGAATGATTTAATCAGAGCTGCTGGGGCAGTGATCACAATGGGAGAAAAATATTCTTACAACTCATAGCACATAGCATACCAAAAAAACCCCATAACAAAGTCTTTCCTCACATCCTCCAAAAAAAAAAAAAAAAGGAATACCAGATAAATGATAGCCCTAATTATAAAAAGTAAAAGTTTAAAACACTGACAAAATGTATGTATATATAAGGAAAATCAGGCTAGGGAAAGGTTTCTAAAACAATACACAATAAACATATACTTACTATAAAGAAACAGACTGATAAATTTGACTACATTAAAATAAACTTCTGTGCATCCAAAAATACCATTAAAAATGAAAAGACAAGCTACGCACTAGGAGTAAATACTTGTAACAATATAAGCAACAATGGATTGTTATCCTGAAGATTTACAGAACAGATCAATAAGAAAATAAACGCCCAAGAGCCAAATGGACAAAAGGCAGGCACTTTTCCAAAGAGGAACACTGGCCAATAACTTATAAAAATGTGCCCAACATCATTAGTACTTAGGTAAATGAAAATTTAAACCACAAGAAATGACCATTTCACACCTCCAGACTGGTAAAAATGTCAAAGTCTACAATGCCAAGTATTGGCAATGAAGCAATTTCAACTTTCATAATCTGATCATAAGGGTGTAAATTGGTACACCACTTTGGAAAGCAACTTGGCAACATCTAATAGATTTGAAGTCTAGAGATGCAGACGTGGGAAGGTACTAGAACTGTTTCTTGTTTGTTTTTAGTGAATGTACAATGAGGTGCCCTTCCTAAAGGAATTGCAAATTTCAAGTCCAGGAGCCAAGCAGTGAGAGGTAGCAGATAGAAAAAGGACACAATTATATTACAGGTCGCTTCTGATAAATTTTGCCAAGTGCCTTCCTAATTTCTGCCGGCTTTTGTTTATTAGCCTTTCACATGCAATGACTTCAGTGGCTGGTAAGGATGTTTTAAAGGAGCCCTTTGGCACGTTAACAAAAACCCATAGTAACGTGAATATTTTCCAACTTCTCCATTGCTTTTTTCCTAGTATCATTATTGTGGCATTCTGATTTGTCCATGAGAACGGTTTTTTTTTAATTTTTTATTTCAGCATATTAAGAGAGTACAAATGTTTAGGTTACATATATTGTCTTTGCCCCACCTGAGTCAGAGCTTCAAGCGTGTCCATCCCCCAGACAGTGCGCACCGCACCCATTAGATGTGAATATACACATCTCCTCCTCCCCCCACCCACCTGCCCGACACCCAATGAACGTTACTACTATATGTGCATGTAAGTCTTGATCAATTAATACCAATTTGATGGTGAGTCCATGAGGATGTTGACATAAGTCTTCCAAGTTTTGAAGGGCTGAGAATTTAGACCTGGTTAAATACATTTGTTTCATGAAAGAGAAAGCTGGTCATCTTTTTTGGTTGTTAATTTCTGTTTCCACATGTTAGTGCCTAGCTGAAACATAAATTAGTCACTATTCTAACCGTTTATGTTGAATCACCTGCTAAATCCTTTGTATGTTACTGAGTCTTCCATAGCCAAATCACCAGATATGTCATCTTTTTGATGATTTACATTTCATATTATCTCGATGATCATTTATATTTTCATTTTCCCTTTATTGGGTGCTCTGTGACTGCCAGACTCTGGGGATATGAAACTCCATAGGGCATGGTCCCTACCCACCAAGAGCTTATAGAGTTTCTCAATGTAAATATCTATCTAACCTTAACTTTTTAAAATGCATACAAGTGGAAGATCGCCCAATCCTCCCTTAACTGAGTCCTTCCAGGACACATCAAGAACATCTAACAGGCCGGGCGCAGTGGCTCACGCCTGTAATCCTAGCATTCTGGGAGGCCAAGGCAGGAGGATCGCTCGAGGTCAGGAGATCGAGACCAGCCTGAGCAAGAGCAAGACCCCGTCTCTACTAAAAATAGAAAGAAATTAATTGGACAACTACAAATATATAGTAAAAATTAGCCAGGCATGGTGGCACATGCCTGTAGTCCCAGCTACTCGGGAGGCTGAGGCAGAAGGATCACTTGAGCCCAGGAGTTTGAGGTTGCTATGAGCTAGGCTGACATCAGGGCACTCTAGCTCGGGCAACGGAGTGAAACTCTGTCTCAAAAAAAAAAAGAACATCTAACATCTTTGCCACCCTCATTTAACCATCATTTAATATAGCCACTTAACTTGGGGACATGTGGAGAAATTAGAGGGAAAATTTGAGCATTTGGGTGGATTAAATAGGTTTTCAAAAACTAAACCAATTCTGTACAATTGTTGTTGGTGAATGTAAAGACTGAAGAGAGTGTGGCCATCAGTATTCCTTCAGATCCTACCACCTGATTTCTTCTAAAGGCAGCAGTGGCATAATATATTAATAATAGGCAGTTTGGCTGCACTGATATAAATTCTAATTTTGTATAACTGATTTTTGAAACCTAATGCTTGCTGATAAATGATAAAAGCTAAAATTTGAGCACTTACTCCGTGCCAGGTACCAATCAAAGCATGGATTTTTTTCATTTGATCCCCACAACAATCTGGAGAGAGAGATGCTGTTATTCCTATCTTACAGCCGCAAAAACAGAGGGCCAAGGTCCCAGAGCTAAAAAGTGGCAGAGCCAGCATTTGAAGCCAGTAGTCTGGGTCAAGAGCCTCTGCTCAAAACCACTTTTACATTGTGCATCCCATAAAGTCTTTGCAGGAGTTGGCATTGCTTGCTGAGTGTGATGCCTACGTAGTAACATCACTGTGTATGTGTGAAGCACTACTGACTTTTATGCCTGGAAATTTAGGATAATTTCTCCAGTGAGTCTTGATCCCACTAGTAAAGGCAAGGAGTGGAGAGAAGGAACAACACTGCCTTGTAACTTTGGACTTCCGTGTCAAAGGCTAAAATACAATTTAGTCTTGTGTTTCAGGTTCCCTAATCACCAAGAGAATATGTTCACCAAGCGGAGCCTTTCCTCAGATTCCAGAACAGTGTTCCTTCCAGGGAACCACAAACTTTGGCATTTCATACCAATGTAGGATGTCTGTGCACTTCACAGAATGTATCAGGTGCCTGTTAGTGCTTTTGGTTATTTGTCTTTGCTAATAAAAGGTCATCTGTTGCTTAAAGTGTGATACAGGGCTATAGAATTCACTTGTCAGGGTCAGGCTAGACTGCTGCTATCTGTGGGAAAGAAATTTTCCCATTTCTTTAAATACCATTAATTCTGATTTGGGGGCATTAAGCACTCCTTGGATTTTACAGTAAATTGTGAAGTCAAATGTGGTAAATCGAAATCACTTTTCCAATTTTTTACTCCCCTATCATCCATCTCCTTGCCATAATCTCATGATTGGCAGAGCTTACGTCCTTGTCTCTTGGCCTTGGCCATGCAATGTGGTGTGGCCAATGGAATACTGACAGCCACACAGAGGCTTGACATGGACACGTGCTTGAGTCATCGTGCCCTTTCTCTTGCATTCCTGCCTTTCACCATGAGAACCTATCTCAGGTAGCCATTGCTCCAAGGAGAATCAAAAACATGCTGAGCAAGCCTAGACCCAACACACAGCTTAGAGCAAAGCCCAGCCTAGATCAGCTGAACCCCAGCCAACCCATAGATGGGTGAAAAAAAATTCAACACTTATTGGTATAAGCTGTTGAAATTTCAAGTTTGCTTGTTATATAATTGCATGTATAGCTGATTGATAAACCCTCGTCCATCAGCTAATCATTCTGAAGACCATTTGTATTAGTTTCCTGAGGATGCTGTAACAAAGTACCATATACCAGGTGGCTTAAACAACAGAAATTTATTGTCCCACAGTTCTGGAGGCTGGGAAGTCCAAGATCAGGTTTCTTCCGACAGCTGTGAAGATACGTTCCATGTCTTTCTCCTAGCTTCTGGTGGCCTCAGGCATTCCTTGGCTTGTAGAGGGCATTCTCCCTTTGTGTGTGTGTGTTCAAATTTCCCCTTTTTATAAGGACATCAGTCATATCAGATAAAGGCCCATCCTAAGGACCTCATTTTATCATCTGCAAAGACCCTATTTCCTAATAAGGTCACATTCACGGGTACCAGGGGGTGGGACTTCAACATTTTTCTGAACAACACAATTCATCCATAACACCATCCTAGATATCTTTCTAGCTGGAGGGGAGGCAGGAAATAAGAGTGGAAGGGTCTTTTTGGTTAACAAGAAATCTAACAGTTTGCCTTTTTATATAGCTGTTGCAGGGCTAAATAGTATTAGATTTTGCTGTGTCTTCTAAATGTTCAGTGTTTTATAAAGCACTTGTATAAATCACCTCCATCCCTGCCCATTGCTTACACTAAGACATGTGTACTTTCTTTACAGGATTCACCTTAAGTCTACACTTTCCCTTCATGCTTCTATTTCCAGTCCCCTCCTAATGCCCTGTTGCTTTGGGCTGGTGTCTTCTGCTTATTTTTCTTTACTGCTAAATAGGTTGCTCACATGTTTTCTCCAGTATACATCGCCCTGAATATATCCCACACATTGTCTCCTATGACCCCCCACACAAAGGATGTAGCTGAGGCCGGGCGTGGTGGCTCATGTCTGTAATCCTAGCACTCTGGGAGGCCGAGGCGGAAGGATCAATTGAGGTCAGGAGTTTGAGACCAGCCTCGCAAAAGCAAGACCTCATCTCTACTAAAAAAAGAAAAAATTAGCTGGGCAACTGAAAAAAAAGAGAAAATAATTAGTAGGTGTAATGGCACGCCTTGTAGTCCCAGCTACTGCGGAGGCTGAGACAGGAGGATCAATTGAGCCAAGGAGTTTGAGGTTGCTGGGAGCTAAGCTGACACCACAGCACTCTAGCCCGGGTGACAGAGCAAGACTCTGTCTCAAAAAAATACTTAAAAATTTTTTTTAATTCTTTAAAAAAAGTATGTAGCTATAGAAAAGATGTTCTAATACAACCATCAGGACAGAAGCATGTAACCTCTAATGCTGCCTCTTATTATTCTTTTTATTTCCAATAAACCTGCAAAAGACCCAAGCACAAACTGAAATTTGTTCTGGTTTTATTCTCCACTGAAAAATAAACTGACCTAAACCCATGAGATCAAAGCATAATCCAGACTTCAGTAAGTTGCATGTTTAGTTGAATAAAGAGTATAATCCCTTATCCTTGTGTTTAGAACCTTCTTGCTGTCAGGGCAATGTCTGCACACTGAACTGGGTCCCCATATCCTCAAAATCGTAGGGAGGACTTTAAAATTTCTGCACTGTTCATTGCTTCAAAGTCTCTACTAATGGGCCTCTATCTACCGCCACTGTTTTGTAATTTTTCAAATCCTGGGGGTATGGATGCTTTTTGGGGAGTACTGAGAGCTTAAAAGCCCCAGATTAATGGTTTATCCAATTGCTTTTTCATTTTTTATTGATACATAATAGATGTATTATGTATCTTCAGGGTATTTTCAGGGTACATGTGATAATTTAATACATTCATATAGTCTGTAAAGATCAAATTAGCATAATTGGGATATCCATCATCTTAAATGTCTTTTCTCTATGCTAGAAACATTCAAATTCTTCTCTTCTAGCTATTTTGAAATATACAATAGATTACTGTAAACTATAGTCACCCTACTTACTTAGCAAACACTAGGTCTTATTTCCTCTATCAAACCATGTTTTTGTACCTATTAATCAACCTCTCTTCATCCCTTCTCCCCACTACCTTTCCGAGCCTCTGGTCTTAGATTTAAGTCTTTAATTAATCCTGATTTTTTTTACATGGTGAGAGAGGGGAGTCTAGGTTCATTCTTCTGCATGTGGATATCTGGTTTTCCCAACACTATTGAAGAGACTGTCCTTTCTCTACTGCATGTTCTTGGTGCCTTTGTTGAAAATGAGTCGGCTTTAAAAGTATTGATTTATAGCTGGATTTTCTATTCTGTTCCATTGGTCTGTCTGTTTTTATGCCAGTACCATGCTGATTTGGTTACTCTAGTTTTCTAGTATATTTTGAAGTCAGGCTGTGTGATACCTCCAGCTTTGTTCTTTTTGCTCAGGATTTCTTTGGCTATTCATCATCCACATTTTGCTTGATCACTTTGCACTATCTTATTTGATCTCCATGACAATCATCTAAGTAACAGCCAAGTGTTTTTTATAGTTCATGAAATTCTGTGTAGAAAATGTTATGTGATGTTTTTATACTCATGAAACTAGAAATGGCTGAACCAGTATTAGGATTAAAACTTACTGGATACCCACCAGAGGTTCATTATTTTTTATCTTGAAAAAGAAAGAAACCATGGTTAAGGAAAGAGGTAAGAAATCTGATACTCTATAAAACTGTATTACAGATTTCCAAGTCTTACTTCATGTAATTTAATATCTATGCAAGGTATTGAAGATGCTCATCTATAATTCTTCTGGAACTAGACCTAAACTAGGCCCCATAAGGGAATACCTACGCTTGGAAGAATGTGTAGATTTTCAGAAAAGCAGAATCCATTATGTGTTATACTTCTAAACAAGAGCTTTGGAATCAAATCAAGGTACTGCCATTTACCTGCTGTGTGACCTTATGCAATTTATTTGACTCCATTATCTTCAATTTTTTAATCTGTAAAATAGATATAATAATGTTTTACAATGGTTAATGCCAAGATTAAAAAATTCATGAAAACACTCAGCATAGTGCCTAGAACACAGTATGTTCTCAAAGTCCACCTCTTTTCCCTCACCTTATCCTTTTTAAACCATTTTGTTGACAATTTGGGAGAGGGGCCAATATATTCTAACTTTAATAATTGTTTCTGCAACTCCAAACTATACCATGATGCTCTTTTATCAATGCAGATGGATGATTCTCCTTGTGTGGTAGTTATTATAATGCAAACTGTAATCTTTATATTTTAGACACTTCCTTTCTTTGTTCTGCTGATACCACTGGAACCTTTTCCAGGAGAGTGACTAATGCAACTTAAGGCAATATGGAAATACTTCCGCAATTTTCTCATTTCCCTGATGAGACACTTACTCAGCTTTTCCTCCCCACTCCATTTTAAAAAACCTCCAAGGGGCCTTCCCTAATGTAGTCCCTGCAGATGTGCTGTTCCGTCAGGGGTTCTTCCAAGCACTTCACAAATAACACAGAATTGGGTGAACAGCTCAGCTTTTCTGGGTTGTTAAACATTGCTTAACTATTTTTCAAATGTTTTGGCATCAATAAAAATCTGAAATGCTTTTGGGGCCAAGCAATGGTTCCATTAATATTTTACACCCTAAATGTTTTAAGGGATTCATTTATTCTGAAGTCATCTGTCAACTCTTCTCTAAGAGCTTTTTGATGTCTCACCAGCTCCCCTAAGCTCTCTGTAAAAATTTCTAAATATTTTAATCCATTCCCACCTATTCCCTGGCTTCAGACACTGTGGATGACTCCAGGAGCTAGATGTCCAGATATAGAAATAAAAAGAGACCTTCACAGCAGGACAAGCTGTTGGCAAAATTATTAAGAATATTATTGAGATCTTTACAAATGGAGAGCTGTTAATTCTTTGCAATTTTACAGGATGAGGGTTTGGAATAAATGGACTATTTCCCTGATAAGATTGTTATTTTTTATCCATGGATATGCTTTTTAAATACCAGCAAGGTTTTTGACCCCAGACTAGAAGATTCTACTTCTTAGAACTCCCCAGAACAAGCATGTCTAAGGGATGGAACTGAGGGGTTATGGCCAAGGTAATAATTTCAAGGGTCTCTTAGGAGAAAGCATTTTTGTTTCCACTGAGTATGTAATGTGTGCTAATATTGCAGGTGGGCTCTGAGTGTGGGCTAGTTTTTAGCTCATATATCAGATATAAGGACTGTTCAGAAGATCATGTCCAAGCAAAAGTGGCCAAATACATATGGAATATTTCTCATTTTGTTCAATCCTTGGTGAGTAATTACGCTGAAGAAAACTTGGGTGGGGGAGACTTTCCAATTCTGTAGCATCCTCCCCTTAAAGGAGAACAGTATCTTTGCACACAAACACACACACTGCTCCCTAGGGGACACATTAAGCCAGCACCTATCTTCCATCCTCTTTCAAATGCCTTAACCCTCTAAGAAAGTACATGTCTCTAGCAAACTGACCAAGAAGCAATGCTGATATTAGAAATTTCAGAAACAATGCCAAGATGATAAAAAAAACTTTTTTGAAGATGATGTTCTATTGTAAATTATACAATATAGAAAACCCATACCGAGAAAAACACTGTTTTAGGGACAGAAAGACCTAAATTCTAATTCCAGCTCTATCACTTGCTAGCTGTGTGACCTTGAGCATGTCCTTGAAACCCATTGAGCCTTGGCATTTTCATGAAGAAGGTGGGAAGACAATTTCTGAACCAAATTAGATGGTGGAACCTTTGGAAATGTCATATTCCCATTTTGCAGGTTGAAGAAATTGAAGGTCAGTAAGATAAAATTACTTTTTTAATGATTCAGAACTAGCAAGAAGCAGAACTAGGACTTATACCACACTTCGAGTTCCTCTTGAAGATCTTTGCTTTGTGGCATGCTGCATTTCTCTTCCAAAAGAAATGAATTAACTGCAATATGATCCATAGCTTTCTTGCTTTTGTTGTTTATTTTTATTGTGTGAATAACATTTAACATAAGATCTACCCTCCTAACAAATTTTAAGTGCACAATACAATATTGTAAACTATAGGCACAATACTGTACAGCAGATCTCCTGAACTTAAGTATCTTGCATAACTGAAGCTTTATACTCTGTAAACAATTCCCTATTTTCCCCTCCCCATAGACCCTGAAAAGTACCATTCTACTCTCTGCTTCTACAGGTTTGACTATTTTATACAACTCATATAAGTGAAATTATGCAGTATTTATCCTTCTGTGACTGGCTTATTTCACTTAGCTTAATGCCTTCAAGGTTCATCCATATTGTCACATACGGCAGGATTTCCTTCTTTTTAAAGCTAAATAATATTCCATTGTATGTATATACCCCATTTTCTCTATCTATTCATCTGTCAATGGATATTTAGGTTGTTTCTTCATCTTGGCTATTGTGAATAATGTTGTAATGAACATGGGAGTGCAGATATTTCTTTGAGATCCTGATTTTTTTGGATAAATACCCAGAAATGAGATTGCTGAAACATATGGCAATTCTACTGTTAATTCTTTTAGGGACTTCCATAGTGACTGCACCATTTTGTGTTCCCACCAACAGTGTACAAGATTCCCTTCTCTTCGTATCCTAAATAGCACTTGTTATTTTTTAAATAATAGGCATCCTAACAAGTATAAGATGATATCGTATTGTGGTTGTGATTTGCATTTTCCTGATGATTAGTCATATTGAATATCTTTTCCTAAACTTTTGGCCATCTGTAGATCTTCTTTGGAGAAATATCTATTCAAGTCTTTCACCCATTTTTAATTTGGCTATTTTTGCTGTTGTTGAGTTATAGGTGGTCCTTATACATTTTGAACATTAATCCCTTATCATATATATGGTTTTAAAATATTTTTCCCATTCTGTAGGTTGCCTTTCACTCTGTTAATCGTTTGCTTTTCTATGCAGAAGCTTTTAGTTTAATGTAATCTCACTTAACGATCTTTGCTTTTGTTGCCTGTGCTTTGGTGTCATATTCAAGAAATCATCACTAAGACGAATGTAATGAAGCTTTTCCTCTATGTTTTCTTGT
>CAUYPO010143466.1:0-22737 GCA_963574435.1 Cheirogaleus major | reverse complement strand
ATTAGATGGTGGTGAAATGTTATATCAACCAAAAAATGATAGGGGAGAGGAATAGAGATTGCTAATAGAGAGTGGCATTTAAAATGGGGGGTCTGGCCAGGTGTGGTGGCTCATGCCTGTAATCCTAGCACTCAGGGAGGCTGAGGTGGGAGGATCGTTTGAGCTCAGGAGTAGATCAGCCTGAGCAAGAGCGAGACCCCGTCTCTACCAAAAATAGGAAAAATTAGCCTGGCATGGTGGCGCATGCCTGTAGTCCCAGCTACTTGGGAGACTGAGGCAGAAGGATCACTTGAGCCCAGGAGTTTGAGGTTGCTGTGAGCTAGGCTGACGCCACGGCACTCTAGCCGGGGCAACACAGTGAGACTCTGTCTCAATAAAATAAAATAAAATAGGGGGTCAGAGAAGGCCTCCTTGAGAAGGTGACATTTTGAGCAAAGATTTGAAGAGGCGAGGAACAATATCACACAGATATATCTGGGCAATGTGTTCCCTACAAAGACAGCACATGTCTTGAGGTAGGAGTATCTTGGCATATTCAAGGAACAGCAAGAAATCAGTGTAGCTGGAACACAGGGAGAGGGAGAGTGGGAGGTGGGGTCACAGAAGGAAGACAGGCCAGACCACTCAGGGCCTTGTAGGCTGCTGTGAACACTTTGGCTTTTACTCTGAATGAGATGGGAAGCCATTCAAGGGCCAAGAGTGACAAGACCTGACTTATGTTTTAATAGGAAAACTCTGGCTGCTGGTTGAGAAAGACAGTAGGGGACAGAATGCTGTAGCTGGCCAACCAGCTGGGAGGCTCTTGAAATAACCCAGGCCAGAGATGATGGAGGCAAGGGCTGTGGATCCGAGTGGTAACAGAGGAGGTGAGGATGGCAAAATAACCAGATGCTGATAAATAACTGACCCAATGCCATACTAAGAGGTAAAGTGTTGTGCTTTTAGTCGGCATAGGGAAAATAGAAACACAAATCCAAAATAAATTTAAATTCAACAACTCATCTATCAAGGGGAATTTGACTATTATTTCAGAAGTATTTTAAATCAGAAAGGTCAATAGGTACATTTCAAGTTCCAAACCTTGAAGTTGATGTTCTGAAAACTACAACAGCCTTGAAACCATTTAAAACGAAGATCAAATTCTCTGAAAGCATTTGTGAATGTGATGAGGTAACTTACTGAGCTACTCAAGGAGAAAAAGCCCTAGAATGGAGAAATAGAGTTTAGATTTATAAATATATGCACACCAAAAAGGATACAAATAGAAAATAGCTGAAAATACAGAGAGGTCACGATTTGTCAAAATATCACTCGTTATTTCCAATAAAGATCTAGTTGCAAAGATCACTGCTAAATTACACAGACCATTTTCCAATGAAGAAAGGGAAATCAGTAGAAAGAAAACAGGTTTCAAAAAAGCAAAATACAGCATTAAATATATGTGACTTTTAAAGAGCTGAAGAATTACATATCAGAGTTATTGTCCCCCTATATTTTGAGAGAGAACTACAAGAAGATTCTATGTATTCATGAAGGAAATTTTAACACAAATCTAAGAATGGAAGCAGGAGACGCTTTTGAAATGTCATCAAACAGTGCCAGTGAATATTATTTCTGCCAGGGAACAGCACGAGAGAGAATGTTTTATTCAAGAATATCCAAGGAAATAAAAATTACATTTAAATGGGTTATGTGTCAGCAACATCAAAATTTTTTAATGAAAACCAGAAAAGAAGCCTCTGGGAATGAAAGCATTATAGTTTTATTCTAGGAATAAATGTATTATATTATGTACTATGTATTCTCATAAGTGATTATTTATATATTTAAGAGCTTGATTCTCAATGTTAAAATGAGGCAAGCCAAGCAAGAAAAATGTAACAATTTATTGAGACTTTTCATTTTACTTTGTTACAACCAGCCATGATTATTAACAATGTGACATGTCTTTTAGCCTTTCTTTCTTTCTTTTCTTTTCTCCTAAGTAAAATAAAAAAGGGATGTTCGTCTGTGAATTGTAAAGATAAAAAAAATTTAAATTTAAATTTAAAAAAAGGGATATGCACTCAAAGTTGAGCGTATGAGAGGTTATGATGGATTACATAGTCTCTTTTGAAATTTAAGGTAAATACTGACACTACCCTCTTCTCTTCCCTATCAAATTTGTCTACCAGCCTTGAGGATATCCCTTATGTTCCTAGATAGCTTCAGGAAATTTATTTACCCTCTCTCTCCAACTATATTATCCTAGATAACGTCAACATCCCAGTCCATGACCTTTTCACAGCCTCATCTGACATTTTCGCAGCCTTATTGATTTACCATCCACTTTCCTTGGATATGAAATCTGCTCAATCGCCAGGATTTTAAACTTCAATGCCCATCCTCAGCCATAACCTATTGTTTTGTCCCATTCTACTGAACCTGGTATTTGTCATCAGAGTAACTCGAATTCCATCAACCCTCAACTAGTAGTGTTGTGGTTAAGGCTTCAGGTTTTAGGGTCAAACAGCCTGGGTTTAAATCCTGACCCCGCCTTTCACCAGCTGAGTGATCAGGGGAAGTTACTTAATCCCCCTATGCCCTAAATTCCTCACAGACTTCCTGTGAAGGCTAACAGAGATAAGCCACATAAACCTGGCACATATTAAGTATGTGCTAAATGTTAGCCAGTTAGTATCACTGTTCCATTTGGTTTCACTTGTTCTGCGTGCAGCCTGCTCACTCTGGTCATCCTGGCTTGCTTCCTCTCTGGTTGGTACTAAGCCCTTCTGTGGTTCACTTTTTTCATCCCAGCTCCTGGATAGCTTCAAGCCTTGATTACTTCCTGGATCTAGTTGGATTCTAACTCTAGACTACCAGGGATATTCAGGAAATTTTTTTTTTTTAATAACTAATCTCTCCTTGACTCCTTATTCCATTGCTCACAATAGCTATTCTAAACTACTTCTGCTTTCCTCAGTCACATTCTCAAAACTTTCATTGCCTAAAATATTCTTAGGACAAAGTTTTCCTCTTACCTCACTGAGAAAGTAGAGGCTGCTCTGCCAGCAGAGAATGCTTCCTCTGTGCTCTGTTTCTTCCCATGTAGCGGGAACCCAGTGAATGTAATCCTTGGCCTCTCTGCCTCTGCACTGAGTATACCTTAGGGGAAGTGGAGTGACTCACCTGACTCGTAAATTTCCATAGAATAAACCAACAGTATCTACTATCCTGTAGACTGTCCACATAGCCTGGACTTCACGGCTCCTTTCCTGGCCATGGGGTGCGCAGGAAGAAACCTCTGCCCCTGTAGGGCATGGGGAAACCTGAAGTTTGGCAAGAGAGTCTAACTCTCAAGTCTGAAGACCTCCAATTGGATGGATGTTGAGGAATATTGAGAAATCAAAAGTAAAACTTGGAATTTAGAGGATCTATATAAATTTAGAGGTGTGAGTGGACTTTAAGTGTGTGGGCAGAATGTTTTGAGCTTGGCAGTTGTATGGTCTTTTAATAGCTGCAGTCTGGGAAAGAGGCTATAAGCTTCAGAGCACGTGATGGTCTAACCACAGGGAGGGACTGCAGTTTATGGTGGCTTAGTCCATAGGCAGCCCCCAGCAAAGGATTGGAGGCCGTAAGATCCTCAGTTTAGGCACATAACCTGTGAGTAGTCAGTCTCTGCATCCTCTGGAAGGTGAGGCCAAACAGGCAAACACTGTGTACTCATAAAGGCTAGATGGTGGCAGGATTACATCCTTTTAGGTATTTGTTGCTTTTAAACCACTAGCCAAATTCTAGATGCCCTTCAGAAAACAAAAGAAGTTCTAACTTTGAATTGTTAGTGGCCTTCAGGGCAATGGATAGAATTTTTTTATTTAATAATTTTTATTTCAAAATATTGAGAAGGTACAAGTGTTTTTGTTACATGGGTGAATTGTATAATGCTGAAGTCAGGGCTTTTAGACTAGTCACCAGAATAATGTACATTGTACCCAACAGGTAAGTTTTTATCCTGACCCCCCTCCCACCCCCTTCTTAGTTTCCAATGTCCTTTACACCACTTTATGACCATGTATAGCCGTCCTTTAGCTCCCACTTATTACTGAGAATATGTGATGTTTATTTTTCTAGTTCTGAGATCCCTCACTTAGGATAATGGTCTTCAGTTTCATCCAAGTTGCTTCCAATGACGTTATTTCATTCCTTTTTATGGCCAAGTAGTACTACACTACATGTATGTGCGCGTGTATACACACATACACACACACACAGCCACACCACATTTTCTTTACCTACTCATCAGTTGATGGGCACTTAGGTTGATTCCATATCTCTGCAATTGTGAATTGTGTTGTGATAAACATTCAGGTACAGGTGTCTTTTGGATATAATAACTTCTTTTCCTTTGGGCAGATACCCAGCAGGATTGCTGGATGGAATGGTAGGTCTACTTTTAGTTCTTTGAGGAATCAAGGAATTTCCATACTATTTTCCATAGAGGTTGTACTAATTTTCAGTTCTACCAATGGTGTATAAGCATCAAAGGACAAAATTAAAGGAACTAATGCTCTTGGCTTGTCCACAGACCCAGGAGTAGAAAATACTCTAAGAATTCCTGGCAACTTAGTGGTTGTTGAAGGACATGCAGGAATTTCCTATACACCATGGGAACATGCCTGGGAAGTTTACAAAATTCAAAAGAAGAGGAAACATCATGTCTTATGGAGCACCTGGCAAAAGTATTGATCCTCACTAGACTTTAGAGTCCTATGGGTAACAGGCTTTAGAAACATGAACAGCAGTTTTGGAATCTGCTGACAATGATTTTTCAGTGAAACAAATGTAACAACAAGATGAAAAAAATCTATGTTAGTTTCAGCAAACCACAAATAGAAGGAAACTTCCTTAATTTGATAAAGAACATCCACAAAAAAATCTACAGGTAATATTATACTCAATAGTGAGAAACCAAAAGCTTTTCTGCTAAGATCAGGAACAAGGCAAGGATGTCGCCTCTCACCACTCCTTCTCAACATCATACTGGAAGTCCTGGCTAATGCAATAAGACAAGAAAGGGAAATAAAAGGTATCAAAATTGAGAAGAAAGAAATAAAACTATCTTTTTTCATGTATGACATGATTGCCTATGTAGAAAATATGAAAGAATAAAAAATCTTCTGGAACAAATAAACAATTATAGCGAGATTTCAGAGTACAAAGTTAATATACAAAAGTCAATCACTTTTTTATATACCAGCAATGAACAAATGGAATTTGAAATTAGAACACAATACTGTTACATTAGTGCCCCCAAAATTGGAATACTTAGGTGTAAAGCTAAAACATGTACAAGATCTATATAAAAGGCCAGGCACGGTGGCTCACACCTGTAATCCTAGCACTCTGGGAGGCTGAGGTGGACAGATCGTTTGAGCTCAGGAGTTTGAAATCAGCCTGAGTAAGAGTGAGACCCTGTCTCTACTAAAAAAAAATAGAAAGAAATTAGCTAGACAAGTAAAAGTATATATATAAAAAATTAGCCAGGCATGGTGGTACATACCTGTAGTCCCAGCTACTTAGGAGACTGAAGCAGTAGGATTGCTTGAGCCCAGGAATTTGAGGTTTCTCTGAGCTAGGCTGATGCCATGGCACTCTAACCCAGGCAACAGAATGAGACTCTGTCTGGAAAAAAAAAAAAAAAAAAAAGATCTATATAAGAAAAAGTATAAAACTCTGATGAAAAAAGTCTAAAAACTAGAGAGGGGATAAAGAGAAGTTGGTTAAGGGGTATAAATATACAGTTAGATAGAAGGAATAAGTTCAAGTATTTGATAGTACAGTAGGAAAATTATAGTTAAAAATAATTTATGGTATATTTCTAAAGAACTAGAAGAGAAGAATTGCAATGTTCCCAACACAATGAAAAGATAAATGTTTGACATGATAGATATCCCAATTACCCTGATTTGATCATTACACATTGTATACAGGTTTCAAAATATCACATGTACTCCCAAAATATGTACAACTATTATATATCAATATAAAAATACAAAAAGAAAAAAACTAAACAGAACTAAATAAATGGAAACACATACCATTGTCATGAGTAGGAAAACTCAATATTATCAAGATGTCAGTTCTTCCCAACTTGATCTATAGATTTAATGCAATCCCAATCAAAATCCTAGCAAGTTTTTTGAATATCAACAAAATGATTCTAAAGTCTATGTGGAGCAGCCAAAGAAACTGTCAAGAGAGCAAACAGACAACCCACAGAATGGGAGAAAATTTTCGCAAGCTACACACCCGATAAAGGGCTGATAACTAGAATCTATTTAGAACTGAGGAAAATCAGCAAGGAAAAAACAAACAACCCTATCAAAAAGTGGGCAAAGGACATGAACAGAAACTTTCCAAAAGAAGACAGAATAATGGCCAACTAACATGTGAAAAAATGCTCAACATCTCTAATCATTAGGGAAATGCAAATCAAGACCACAATGAGATATCACTTATCTCCAGTGAGAATGGCCCTTATTAACAAGTCCCAAAACAATAAATGTTGGCATGGATGTGGAGAGATAGGAACACTCCTACATTGCTGGTGGGACTACAAACTAGTTCAGCCTCTGTGGGAAGCAATATGGAGATACCTTAAAACGATACAAGTCGATCACCATTTGATCCAGCAATCCCATTACTGGGCATCTACCCAAAAGAACAAAAGTCACTCTATGAAAAAGACACCTGCACTTGAATGTTTATAGCAGCACGATTCACAATTGCAAAGATGTGGAAACAACCCAAGTGCCCATCAATACATGAGTGGATTAATAAAATGTGCTATATGTATACCATGGAGTACTGTTCAGCTCCAAGAAACAACGGTGATATAGCACCTCTTGTGTTTTCCTGGCTAGAGCAGGAACCCATTCTATTAAGTGAAGTATCCCAAGAATGGAAAAATAAGCACCACATGTACTCATGAGCAAACTGGTATTAACTGATCAACACATAAGTGGACATATAGGAATAACATCTATCGGGTGTCAGGCAGGTGGTGGGGAGGGAATAGGTATATATACATATGATGAGTGCGATGTGCACCAACTGGGGAATGGACATACTTGAAGCTCTGACTTGAGGGGGGAGGCGGGGCAAGGGCAATATACATAACCTTAACATTTGTACCCCCACAATATGCTGGAAAAAAATAAATAAATAAAGTCTATGTGGAGAAGCAAAAGACCCAGAATAGCCAACACAATATTGAAGGAGAAGGACAAGGTCAGAGGACTGACACTATCCAATTTCAAGACTTTACTATAAAGCTACAAGGATTGACACAGTCTTGGCAAAAGAATAAACAAATAGATCAATGGCACAGAAAAAATAAACCAGAAATAGACCCATATAAATATAGTCAACTGATTTTTGATAAAGCAACAAAGACAAGACAATGGAGAAAAGATAGTATTTTCAACAAATTTTGCTAGAACAACTGCATATCCACATGCAAAAAAAAAAAGAGAGAGAGAGAGAATCTAGACATAGACGTTACACCCTTCACAAAAATTAACTCCTAGGCCTTAATGTAAAATGCAAACCTATAAAACTCCTGGAAGTTAATATAGGCGAAAATCTAGATAACCTTGGATTCAGGGATGACTTTTTAGATACAATAACAAAGAGACACTATCAAGAGAATGAGAAGACAAACCACAGACTGGGAGAAAATACTTGTATTAATAAAAGACATATCTGATAGCTGGGCATGGTAGCATACATCTGTAGTCCCAGCTACTTGGGAGGTCGAGGCAGGAGGATTGCTTGAACCCAGGAGTCTGAGACCAGCTTGGGCAACATAGCGAGATCTCACTTCTAAAAACAAAAACAAAGACATTTGTAGTAAAAGACTGTTATCCAAAATATGCAAACACCTCTTAAAACTCAATAATAAGAATATGAACAACCTATTTAAAAAATGGGCAAAATACCTGAACAGATATCTCACCAGAGAAGATGTGCAGATGGCAGGTAAGCATATGAAAAGATGGTCAATAGACTATGCCATTAGGGAATTGCAAATTAAAACAACAAAACAACACACCTATAAGAATGGCTAAATTCCAAAATATTGGTAACACCAAATGCTGGTGAAGAGGTAGATCCAGGGGAACTTTCATTCCTTGCTGGTGGGAATGCAAAATGGTTCAGGTACTCTGGAAGACAATTTGGCAGTTTCTTACAAAACTATACATACTCTTACCCTACAATCCAGCAATTGCACTTGATATTGGTATTTACCCAAATTAGTTGAAAACTTATGTCTACACAAAACCTTGCACATGGATGTTTATAACACCTTCATTCATAATTGCCAAAACTTAGAAAAAAACAAGATATCCTTCAACAGGTGAATGGATATATAAACTGTGGTACATCCAGAGAATGGAATATTTTTCAGCACTAAAAAGAAGTGAGCTATCAAGTCATGAAAAGACATGAAGGAAACTTAAATGCATATTATGAAGTGAAAGAAGCCAATCTGAAAAGACAGAAAAGATTACAGTCCAATCATATAACATTCTGGAAAAGTCAGAACTATGGAGATAGTAAAATGATCAGTGGTTGCCAGGAGATAAAGTGGAAGGTGGGATCTATAAGCACAGCATGGAGGATTTTTAGAGCAGTCAAATTATGCTGTATGGTAATATAATGGTGGATACATGCCATTGTACATTTGTCCAAACCCACAGACTGTATAACACCAAGAGTGAGCCCTAGCATAAACTGTGGACTTGGGGGTGATAATGATGTGTCAGTGTAAGTTCATCAATTGTAACAAATGTACCACTGTTGTGAGGGATACTGATAGTGGGAGAGGTAGTGCATATATGGGGGCAGGGCATAAAAGGGACCCCTCTGTACTTTCCACTCAATTTTTCTATGACCCTAAAATGGTTCTAAAATATAAAGTCTATTAAGAACAACAACAACAATAACAGAACTATGCCAGGAGGGAGGTTTCCTTGGCCTAACAGTGGGTATTTTTTTAAACAGAGAATCTATATTTTTAAAGATTAGGCCTTACCCCATATCTATTGAATCACTTTTGTAGGAATAAGACATAGCAATAAGTATTTTATTTTTAGAGACAGGGTCTTACTATGTTGCCCAGGCTAGAGTGCAGTGGCTATTCACAGGCACGATCATTACACACTACAGCCTTGAACTCCTAGACTCAAGAGATCCTCCCACCTCAGCCTCACCAGTACCTGGAATTATAGTGCATGCCACGGAACCTATCTCGGGAATCAGTATTTTTAATAAACACCTATGAGATTCTTTTGATTGGACCAGTTTGGGAAACACTGGATTAAGTTATTCTATAGTTGAAAGTAGCCACAGCAGCATGTGGCCAATAACTAAAATTATTGGCTCACAAGATATTTCACAAGCAACATTAGTTGCTTGTGAAAAACTCAGACAAAACTCACTCTAAATGTAGCATTGAAGGAGCAAGAATTTGGAACTCAAATGCAACATTACCTTTTCACGTCCCCTTTGAAGTTAGAAGTTCATATGACATGCCTTTGCCAAAGGATTGTGAATAGAGGTGAGGTAAGTGGAAGAGCTGTGTACTATGTCTGGGCAAAAATTTTAAGAGCCAGATACATTTTGTCACATTCCCTTGTCCCTGCTGGGGTGATCATGGAAAAACCTGTTGAGATTCAATCATCCTAGATCCGTAAGTAAATATTCTGTGATCACTATTTTAATTAAGATTGAGTAAAATATAAAGACGATGAATTCTGAACATTAATTCCTTCGAAGTTTAAATCTCAAGGGCAAGTGAATTTAATTTCTTTAGGCTTAATTTGTATGAGGTTTTAATCTCTAGACTTTAATTTTCCCTGGAAATTGGATAAGAGAGAGAGGGTCTCCGTGTTGACTACATTTTATTGTTCAAGGATCTTAATGGTGCCAGGTAGTCTCATTGCAAATCCTCTGAAATATGAGATTGGACAATGCTGCTGAATATAGTTATTATAGAAAATAGAGTAGGGGATGAATTTTCAGATTTGGAGTTTCTTTGATTAATTTACTATTTGTAGTGGTGATAAAATGGGCCCTATTTTATGTCTTGTCCTAGCAGCTTCTCTCCTATGCAGGGCTTGATCCTGGAAGGGTGCTGAGGTAGGTTTTGAGAATATATACTGTCCAGATCAGGGATCCCCAACATTTCTGGCACAGGGATCGGTTTCATGGAAGACAATTTTTCCACTGACTGCGGTTGGTGGGGGCATGGTTTCAGGATGATTCAAGCACATTACATGTATTGGGCAGTCAGACCTCTCTGCTAATGATAATCTGTATTTGCAGCTGCTCTATAGCGCTAGCATCACCGCCTCAGCTCCACCTCAGACCATCAGGCATTAGATTCTCATAAGGAGCGGGCAGCCTAGATCCCTCGCATGCGCAGTTTACAGTAGGCTCCATGTTCCTGTGAGAATCTAATGCCACTGACAGGAGGTGGAGTTATGTGGTGATGCGAGCAATGGGGAGCGGCTGTAAATACAGATGGAGCTTCGATTGCTCACCTGTCCACTCACCTCCTGTTGTGCAGCCAGGTTCCTAACAGGCCAGGGATGGTACCAGTCGTGGCCTGGGGGTTGGAGACCACAGGTCTAGAGCATTCTAGCACTGTCTCAAAGGGGCAGAACATTCTAAAGCCATCTAATCTTCCCATACTTCCCTTATGTTCACCTGTAAAATAGAGCCCAAAAGCTTCTCCCAATTTTGACTCCTACTCTCAGATGAACCCCCTAAGATTTCACATGCTAAGTAGGACTCCTTCTTCTTGAGGGCATCTTTCGGTAATTTGGTGTTTTGTTTTGTTTTGTTTTGTTTGGGCTCCCTCTCCCTCCTCCCATGAATCTTGTTGCTATCACGATGTGTCCCCATGTGTGTATATTGGAAGGCTCACCCCTTGCTATCTAAACTTGTTGTTTGTGAGTTTGAGATTTTGTTATCAAAGTTACTCTACCTGTTTTTGTGGGAAGATTTGGGAATATTCAAGAACTTCCAACTTCCCAGAATGTATTTTGGCTTTTTCTTATCTCCTTATGTAGCAGATATAATTATGTACTCACCAAATCCCCTTTCATATTTCTTCTCCACTTGCCTGCTCCTCCCCCCCAGTTAAGCATAGCCATGTGACTAGTTCTCACTAGTGACACATGAGTGGAAGTAACAGGTGTCACTGCAAAGCAGTGGCAGTGGGATCCCTCTGCGTCACTCTCTAGTCTCTCCCTTCCCCTTCAGTCATGAACAGAGAGCCCAGAGATTGAAGCGGCCTGGATTAATGAGTCTCAGTGCAGAAGACAACTATCTACACTAGAGTTCGCATTTGCAGGAAATAAACTTTTATGTGTTAAGTCACTAATATTTTGGAGTTGCTGCCACAGCATGAACCCAGAATATGCAGACACTTGCCCACTTACTTCCTCTATTCATCACCCCCCTTTTCACCTCTTTCTCTGTAAATATGCTCAAGTGTCTCCTATCCAAAACAGAAACAAAAACAAAAACCCTTCCTTCAATCCTACTGTTCCTTAAATTATTCACTGATACATTTCTGAAAGAAAAAGTCTATATTAGCTACCTCCACGTCCTCTCCACCCACTCATTCCTTAGTTCCTGGGGCTATGGCTTCTGCTTCCTTCATTTTTCAGAATCAATTTTTTCTTTAAGATTACCAGTGACCTGCCACTTGCCAAATCACAACCAATCCTGCTCATCCTCTCTTTGACTAAGGCCTCAAATTCTGGTCAAGTGGTTTTAAATCCTTTTATGATCACAGACCTCTTTGAAAATCAGATAAAAGCTGCGGATCCTATGACAGAATGCGGTGGCTCATGCCTATAATTCTAGCACTGTAGGAGTCTGAGGCAGGAAGATCACTTGCGATCAGGAGTTTGAGACCAGCTTGAGCAAGAATGAGACCCTATCTCTACTAAAAATAGAAAAAATATTGCTGCTGTCGAATATAGAAGTTAAAGAAAGAAAAAAAAAAAGACAATAGAAAAAGTTAGCCAGGCACGGTGGCATGCACCTCTAGTCCCAGCTACTCGGGAGTCCAAGGCAGGAGGATCACTTGAGCCCAGGAGTTTCAGGTTGGTGTGAGCTAGGCTGATGCTATGGCCTTCTAGCCTAGGTAACCAAGTGAGACTCTTGTCTCAAAAAAAAAAAACTTTGGAAATACATGAAAAGATATATATTACAAAATTCATACAAGTAAAAAATGAATAGCACTGAATTAATTGTGTCTAGAAAGGGCATTTTTTTTTTTAATTTTTTTGAGGCTGAGTCTTGTTCTGTTGCTGGACTAGAGTGCCATGGCATCAGCCTAACTCACAGCAACCTCAAACTCCTGGGCTCAAGGGATCCTCCTGCCTCAGCCTCCCAAGTTACTGGGACTACAGGCATGCACCACCATGCCCAGCTAATTTTTTCTATATCTCTTTAGTTGTCTGATTAATTTCTTTCTATTTTTAGTAGAGATGGGGTTTTGCTCTTGCTCAGGCTGGTCTTGAACTACTGATCTTGAGCAATCCTCCTGCCTCAGCCTCCCAGAGTGCTAGGATTACAGGTGTGAGCCCCAGCGGCCAGCCTAGAAAGGGCATATTTTAAGTTTCATTATTTCATGTGCTAGAAAACTAAGAAATGTGATAATGATTTATGCATTGAGAAAAATGCCAAGGTCTCTGCAGGTTCGAATGTTTTTTACATGCTGAAATCTTTTCTCTGATTTAACTTGAAATTAAGAGACTAAAATAGCTATTTGGATATTTCTTTATTTATGGGAGCCAATTTTTTTTTTTATAGAGAACATCTTCATCTCACAACTGAAAGTAATAATGGGATAAATGGGTGGGGCAGAGCAGTCCTCTGAGACAAGTGCTGCAGCTGAAGTTTAGCAAATATGAGAGTCAGAAAATGCACTAAAAATATATCCTTCAGATAGCAAATTCTTGAAACTTCTATTAAATATATTTTATGTCTTGTTTTCATGAGACATTTCTGTGAAAATGGAAAGACACTCTTATCATGACAGTGTTGAAAACATATACATCAAGAACTGTCACAGAGAATACCAACTTGATATGTAGAATGTAACGGAAATTCTACATGACAGACCATCTAACACTATCAGCAAAACATAACCACTCTTCCTGTTTTGTTTGATGGGGGAAGTTGTAGTGTAATGCTAGAGGTCTAGTTTGTGTGTGTGTTAGGCTGGGGGTGATTGAGTTTCAATTGTTCAGTACTAGAGTAATTTGGGAATGAAATCATTATGCTAAAGTGGCTTGCACTAATAAAGAACTATTTCATTGAAGGCCTGATTGTTTCATTCTATTTTTAACTGCTACTCAATATATTTTCTTTTTGAAGTAGATCTTGGTAGAGGTCGAAACATTCCAATGATATAAATTCAAATTATTGCCTCTCATTAATAAAATATTTAGAAAATAATCCCATAGTCCACCCTAGCATGACCTCTCTCCTGCCAGTTTTCCATCTTATACAGCCTCTTTCCCAGATTATTTTCATTTTTTTTTTTTTTTTAGACAGAGTCTCACTCTGTTGCCCAGGCTAGAGTGCCGTGGCATCAGCCTAGCTCACAGCAACCTCGAACTCCCGGGTTCAAGCAATACTTCTGCCTCAGCCTCCCTAGTAGCTGGGACTACAGGCATGCACCACCATGCCCGGCTAATTTTTTCTATATATTTTTAGTTGGCCAATTAATTTCTTTCTATTTTTAGTAGAGACGGTGTCTCACTCTTGCTTAGGCTGGTCCGGAACTCCTGACTTTGAGCGATCCTCCTGCCTCGGCCTCCCAGAGTGCTAGGATTACAGGCGTGAGCCACCAAGTCTGGCCCCAAATTATTTTCTTCCTGACTCTACAAATTCCCAACTTTCTATTTTTCCTCACACCTTCCACATCTTTTCCACAACCCTCTGCTCTCAACAGAGGATGCTGCCTACTGCTCTGAGAAAACAGAAACTATGGGAAGTTGCTCATTTTTTGATTCCCAAATCCACGATTTTACCTACACCTGCACATTTTCTTCTTCTTCCCTCCAGTTTCAGTGGAGGAAACATCCCTCTTCCCATCATTTACTCCTGCTCTTTGGATCTAATCCTTCTCTCTCCACGTCATCATCTCTCCGTTTTTAATGACTTATTCTAATCCCAAACATGTGCTAGAATCTCTCATCTCTTAAAAAAAAAAAAAAAGAGAGAGAGAGAGAAACAAAAACGCCCAACTTTTCTTGACTTATATCCTCTTTAAGTTACCTCTTCTTTTTTCGCTTCCCCTCAACAGGAGGACTTTTTGAAATATCCTGTCTTTACATGCATCTCCACTCTCTCTCTCATCAACAAGTCACTCTTGAATCCTCTCAAATCCAGCTTCGCCAGACCATCCTACCTCTGAAAGTGTGTATCTCAAGGTCACCAATGACCTCTATATTGCCAAATCCATTGGAGACTTTGGTCCTTATCTTACTCGATTCAACAATTCGCCAGCAGCATGTCTTCCTGGAAACGTTCTCCTCTCCTAGCTTCCACTCTGTGCAGAAAAGAGTTAACATAGAAGGCCTGAGATTGCTATTTGTAGAAGGAGTTCCCTGGCTAAAAACTGGGAACTTGGATTTCAGGACTGTTCCCATTGTTTGCTAATTGATAACAACGTGTCACTATGCCTAGACTGTTTGTATGAACAATGTGGTTTATGCTGAACACCTGCTGTCTTTCTGGAAGTTTGGAATGTTGTAGGCAGATGGTGCCTACATGACCAGTCTCTAGTAAAAATCTTTGGCACTGGTTGGGCGTGGTGGCTCACACCTGTAATCCTAGCACTCCAGGAGGCTGAGATGGGAGGATCCCTTGAGCTCAGGAGTTTGAGACCAGCCTGAGCAAAAGTGAGACCCCTATCTCTATTTAAAAAAATAAAAATCTTGGGCACTGAGTTTTTCATGGGCTTCTCTCAGCAGAAACATCACATACATGTTGCTACATCGTTTTTGTTGCTGGGGGAAGAGTTTACTCTGTGTGACTCCTCATGGGAGGAGGAGGGCCTACAGATTCCTCTAGACTCCACCTGTGTTTATTTACCTTATGATTTGGTGCTGTACACTCACTACATCACTGTGATAAATTAGCCATGGGCACAACTATATGCTAATTCCAGTGAGTCCTTCTAGGGAATATCTGAACACCTACCTGGGCTTGAGGACCCTAACACCATTCTGCCCTGGTTTTCCTTTTCTCGGACCCTTTATTGGCTCCTCCTGCTCTGTCCCACTTGTAACCTCAAGATTTTACTGTCTCTTCTTTATCTACACTGTTTTCTGGGTGATCTTATTTGTTTCCTTAATGTTAAATATAATACCATCTATATGTTGCCAACTTCCAAATTTATCTCTCCAGTCTAGTTCCTACCATTGATTCTAGAAACTGATATCCAAAAACCTACTTGAATCTTCACTTAGGATCCTTTTTTGAGACAGTCTTGCTCTGTCACCCAGGCTAGAGTGCAGTGACATCATCATAGTTCACCGCAACCTCAAACTCCTGGGCTCAAGTGATCCTCCTGTCTCTGCCTCCCAAGTAGCTCGGACTACAGGTGTGCACCACAACATCCAGCTAATTTTTCTATTATTAGTAGAGACAGAGTCTTGCTCTTGCTCAGGCTGGTTTGGAACTCCTGAGCTCAAATGATTCTCCCACCTCAGCCTTCCAGAGTGCTGGATTATGGGCATGAGCCACCATGCCCAGCCTTCACTTAGGATCTTGTAGGCAAACTTAATATGACCAATATGGAACTCATGATTGATTTCTCCCAAATTTGGTCCTACCCACTATTTTCCTCATCTCAGTGAATTGAGTCTACCACCCACACTATTAGCAAAGATAGAAATCCCTTTCTCTCACCTTACATTGTATCATCAAATCTTGTTAGTTATACCTCCACAATATTTCTCATATCTGACCACTTCTTGCTATCTGGCCTATTGCCCTCCTGATAGAAGCCATTTTCATTGTTCATTGTGTTACTAAACTGGCCTCCTAATTAGTCCCCCTACTTCCATTCTTACCCTCATACAATCTATTCTCCATTCAGTCAGGAGAGATATTTTGAAAGTTTAAATCCAATTATGTCACTTTTCTGACTAAAAACTTGTATATGCACTTTCATTGCACCTAGAGTAAATCTAAATGTTTAGTTCAATTATAGGTTAGAATAAAGAGTAAGTGCTCTTGCAGTCAAGAAATTGAGAGAAGCCAGGAATGTTAACTGGGCCTGTAGTCTGAGCTACTCAGGAGACTGAGGTGAGAGGATTGTTCGAGGCCAGGAGTTGGAGGGTGTAGTGTTCAACGATCGTGCCTGTGAATAGCTACTGCACTTCAGCATGGGCAACTGAGACCTCATCTCTAGAAAAAAATTTAAAATAAAAAAAATTTTAATAATTAAAAATTAAGAGAAGGTCAGAGTATCTGGAGCAGGGTGAGTGAGATGGAATTAAGACATGAGATAAGACATTAAGAGAAGAAGGGGCCATCTCTTTAGGGCCTTGTTTTTGAGTATTTTATTATACAAGTCTGCTAGCATATGGAAGCAAAAGTCATAATAACAAAAAAATGTTCTCTAATGAACCTACCATTTATAAAATGAGTCTCTACTTGACTGTTTTTCTATGCAAAACATTAACACTTATTTTCCCCACCCCATGTCTCTCAGTTGCTCTTCAACTGACATTGACATTGGCTTGAATTTGAGATTGTGATGAACATCCAAAAATATCAATCCAATGCAAAAAGAATGAAACTGCATATTTTGCAATAGGTACAAGATTTCATGAAGCTGATGAAAGTGATATAAAAAACTCTTCAAGTTATACACAACGTTGTTGGCAAGTAAGGCTCTGCAATTACACCAGTTAACAATAGAAGCAGGGAAAATAGAAAAGGAATATGCTTCAAAAAAATAATTTGAATATCAAGCAATTAAAAGAGGCTATGAGGAAAACTGATGAAGTTCTTGATAATTTTTGTAAAAATGACTCTCTGCCTATTAAGAGAATGGGGGGTAGGGAGTCATAGACTGGGAGAAAATACCAAGTCACATATATGGCACAAGATTTATCCCCAAAATATATATAGAACTATCAAAACTCAATAAGAAAAATCATATAAGCCTCCCAAAAGAAGACAAAAAAGATAGACGTTTCACCAAAAAAGATATATAGATACTAGCTGGGTGCAATGGCACATGCCTGCAGTCCCAGCTATTTGGGAGGCTGAGGCAGGAGGATTGCTTGAGCCCAGGAGTTTGAGTTCAGTCTGGGCAATATAGCAAGATTCCATCAACAGTAACAAAAAGATATATAGATAACTAAATAAACACTCAAAAAGATGCTCATCATTATTAGCCATTAGGAAAATGCAAATTAAAACCAAATGAGATACTATTATACTCCCACTAGAATGTCTAAAATTTCAAAAGACTGACCATACCAAGTGTAGGCGAGGATGTGGAGCAACTGGAACTCTCATACACTGTCAGTAAAAATGTAACATAGTATAACCACTTTGGAAAATAGCTTGCAGTTTCTTTAAAAGTTACACATATACTTACCATATGATCCAGCCATTCTACTTCTAGGTATTTACCCAAGAGAAAACGAAATATATGTCCATACAAAAACTTGTACATCAATATTCACAGAAGCTTTATTTGTAATATCCAGAAACTAGAAACAACCAAAATGTCCATCAACAGATGACTGGATAAGTAAACTGTGGTATATTCATACAATGGAACACTATTCAGCAGTTGCTTGAGAGAGAGAAAACTATAAAATCACACCATTCTTGATGAAGATCAAATGTAGCCCCTTGACCAGCAGTATCAGCATTACTTGGGAACTTGTTAGAAATGCAAATGCTCAGGCTCCATCCCGGACCTACTGAATCAGAAACTCTGGGGGTAGGAGCTCTCTAAACCACTGCTTTAGACTGATTTGCTGAAAGGGAGGGTTCTTGATATGTCAACTATCTTGACTGTCAGTAACGAACTCTGGCTAATATGAGTTTATTGAAGATAAATGGAAGATGAGTTTATTGAAAAATCTCAGGTAACTCACAGAATTGGTGAGAAATGATGAGAAACATTCTCAGATAATGGGCTGGAACTAAGGGAGTGGGGGAGGCAGAAACAATCTGATGAAGATGCTGTTGCTGCCACCAACATATGCCACCTCCATTTGACATAGTGGCCACACAGGTGGCCACTGCTCACATAAACACAGCTATGTTGCCAAACTGCCGATACGAGAGCCACTGCAGATGGGTATCACTCATCATCCCTTCATCCTGGCATCACTTGCTCAATATTCAAAGTATGTGGTTGCAAAATCTGGATCACAAAGCTGTTAGGACAGTAGTAGAGGGTGAATTTCACCCTTAGACTTCTGAAGTTAGAGGGAGGAACCAACTTCCCACAAAGACCTAATTAATGGGAGATTTCCCAAATCTAGCAAATGGGTTCAGATGATGGGCAGCCAGAAACAATTACAGATGTTCATTACTATTAATACAAGTGTTCTGAATAAGTAAATTAGTTGTATTTGTAGTAGGACCACACCCTAGCAAAATTGGGCAAATATATTCTTCGTATTACTATGTAATACATACTTAGAATGTATGACTTAAGATCTGTCTATAAAACTTACCTTTTGCTCTCGACAGATATGTCTTTTTATTAGTGTATTGGCTCACAGTGGATTATAATAGTGGATGATGCCAGTGGGCCTGATAGTCTTTCCACTGCATGTTTGAGTAATGATGGAAATGAAACGACTGGGTTTGGAATATTGCTATCTGGGCCAGGCGCGGTGGCTCACGCCTGTTAACTGAGCACTCTGGGAGGCTGAGGCGAGTGGATCACTTGAGCTCAGGAGTTGGAGAACAACCTGAGCAAGAGTGGGATCCCACCTCTACTAAAAATAGAAAAACTTACCTAGGTGTGGTGACACACGCCTGTAGTCCCAGCTACTCCAGAGGTTGAGGCAGGAGGATCACTTAAGCCCAGGAGTCTGAGGTTGCTATGAGCTAGGCTGACGCCATGGCACTCACTCTAGCCTGGGCAACAGAGCGACACTCTGTCTCAAAAAACAAAACAAAACAAAACAAAAACAACCAAGCAAACAAACAAAAAAACATGAGCAGGTATTTCACCAAAGCAGATATGAAAGTGGCAAATAAGCACATGAAAACATGTTCAGCATCATTAGCCATTAGGGAAATGCAAATTAAATCCACAGTGACATCACTGCACACTTATCAGAATGGTTAAAATAAAAAGTAGTGACAACACTAAATATTGGCAGAGAAACTGGATTACTCATACCCTGCTGGAGAGAATGTAAAATGATATAGCCACTCTAGAGAACAGTTTGGCAATTTTTTATTTACAAAATAAAACATGCAACTACCATTTGACCCAGCAGTTGCACTCCTGGGCATTTATGGCAGAGAAACTAAAACTTGTGTTTACACAAAAACCTACAGATGAATGTTCATAGCAGGTTTATTTGGAATAGCCACAAATAACCCAGATGTCCCTTTAATCGGCAAATGGTTAAACAAACTGTGGTACATCCATATCAGGGAATGCTATTCAGCAATAAAAAGGAACTTTGGTATACACAGCTTGGATGAATCTCCAGGGAATTATGTGAGTGAAAAGAGCCAATCCCAAAAGGTTACAACCTGTATGATTCCATTTATATAACAGTCGTGAAATGGTCAAGTTGTAAATATAGGGAACTGATTACTGATTTCCAGGAGTTAACGAGAGGGGAGAAATGGGGAATGTGGATGTGGCCAAATAGGAGGAACCCTTGTGGTGATGGAGCTGTTTTGTATCTTGACTATGTCATATAAATATCCTAATTGTGATATTCGACTACAGGTTTGCAAGATGTTGCCAATTTTGGGAAACTGGCTCAAGAGTACAAGGGATCTCTCTGTGTTATTTCTTACAACTACATGTGCCTGCACAATTATCTCAAAATAAAAACATTAATTTTAAAAAACAAAACAGCCTAGCACTCTGGTAGGCCGAGGTGTGAGGATTGCTTGAGGTCAGGAGTTTGAGACCAGCCTGAGCAAGAGCGAGACCCCCTCTCTGCTAAAAAATAGAAAAAAATTGGCCAGGCAAATAAAAGTAGAAAAAATTAGTTGGGCTTGGTGGTGTGCACCTGTAGTCCCAGCTACTTGGGAGGCTGATGCAGAAGGATCGCTCTAGCCTAGGAGTTTGAGGTTGCTGTGAGCTAGGCTGACACTATGGCACTCTAGCCTGGGCAACAAAATGAGATTCTGTCTCAAAAAAAAAAAAAAAATATTGGGGAGGTTGTTTTTTTTTTGCATTTATATGATGAATTTTATTGGTTGATTTTCTAACAGAGAACTAGCCCTATGTCGCTGGGATAAACCCTTATTTTTTTATATATATACTCTGGATTCAATTTTCTAGAATTTTTGTTAAGAATTTTTCCATTTATGTTCAAATAGGATTGTTCTATAATTTCTGCACCCAGTTTTGGTGTCAAGCTTAAACTGGCTCTTGTTCCTAATGTGAACTACCAAGGCATTTTTTTTCTTTGTCTTCATCACATACCTCTAAAACACCTCACTGTTCATCACTGGTTGCCCTTTCAATATATTCGATATTTTTGTTATAATGATGATGATGATGATGATGATGATAATGATGCCCAGAATTATCTTTCTAAACCACAAAGCTCCTCATGTCATGTCCCTGCCTCCACACTTACAGGATAAACCTCCTGCAGCTTAGCAAGGCATATATGACCATTTGTAATCTGGCCTCAGTTTACCTTCTTCTCTCTTCTCTTGCCGTGATCCACACTTTTTATGCTCCTACCACTCTGTACTCATTGTTCCCTGGCCTACCTGGACCAGCTAAAAACTCTAGGCCTTTCCATATACTGATGCCTCTGCCAGGGATATACCAACCCACTTGACTTTAAGACTTGAAGACCTAAATGTCATCTCTTCAGCTTCCCCCAAGTATTTGGTTACTACTCACAGCATTGCATTCATTTATCTGAAATAGCTCTTAGAATAAAATCCAAAATTCTTAACCCAGTTTAGAAGGTCCTACATGATCTAACTCTGCTTACCTCCTCAGCCTTATCTACCATCCTTAATCTCTCTTCCTGAGTACTTTGGTCTTTTCTGAGCTTCTTGTACAAGCTAAATTCTTCCTCTAACTCAAGCCTCCATTCACACTATGTTTCTACGTGGATCATTTTTAATCATCTTTCTCCCCAAGTCTTCATTCAGCAAATGCTATTTCCTCAAAGAAATTTTTCAAGGCCTCCCTGTTCTAAATAGTCAGAGTATCCTTTAGCCTATTAAAGCATCTAACATAGCCAGGAGTGGTGGTGTACACCTATAGTCCCAGCTACTCAGGAAGCTCAGGTGGGAGGATTGCATAAGCTCAGGATTTTGAGGCTGCAGTGAACTACGATTGTGTCACTGCACTCCAGCCTGGGTGACAGAGTGAGACCCTTTCTGAAAAAAAAAAAAAAAAATCTAACAAAATTATAACTAAATACCTGTAAAATACCAATAAAATGTTTAATGTCTGACTGCCCCACTCATCAGTGAGTTTCATAATAAGAGGAACCACACAGAAATGGATTTTTTTTATTAATTTTAAAAATTTTGGAACGAACACTTCATGAATTTTCGTGTCATCTTCGTGCAGGGGCCTTGCATTATCTTCTCCGAATCATTTCAATTTTAGCATATGTGCTGCCAAAGCAAGCACAGAAATGGATCTCTCAAGAAAAGAAATATTTTAACATTTTATGTTAAATTTTAAATTGCTTGTATTTCTAGCATATAAATCCCTTGTCCTCCTGAACCTATTTACATTTTACTCACACACACACACACACACACACACACATACACACACACACACACATACAGCCTGTGTGAATGGTTTTTTGTATAGAAATTGTGAAAATTAAGAACGATAGCCAGGTTTCATGTTCAGGTTGAAGTAGTGCCACAATAAGGACAACAGAAGGTTCACAGTAGGGCATTCACTCAACAGAGCTAGTTTAATAGAAGCTAAAGTTGGGAGTGACCGTAAAAGCATAAGCCTCTATCCTTTAAAACTGAAGGAAATATTGGGTAAAGCACTGAATTTTTCAGTCTGTGGAAAGGAGTTTGAATTAGTTTTAACTAGAGATCTTAAAATGCAGGGAGATCCCATATTTGGTTACAATTTTAACTTGTCTGTTTACATGTCTGTCAATCTACTAGAAAGTGAACTCCTTGAGGACAAGTATTGTGTCATTCATCTTATGATCTCTAACTTGGCACTCTGGAGACACTCAATAAATGTTTATTGAATTGATAAATACATAATTCACTCTGGAGAATTAGAGATTTGAAAAATTACCCCTCTTATAAGTCTGTAAATTTCTAAAGAAATTCTGCTTAGGCCGGGCGCGGTGGCTCACGCCTGTAATCCCAGCACTCTGGGAGGCCGAGGTGGGCGGATCGTTTGAGCTCAGGAGTTCGAAACCAGCCTGAGCAAGAGCGAGACCCCATCTCTACTAAAAAAATAGAAAGAAATTAATT
>CAUYPO010143462.1:0-20014 GCA_963574435.1 Cheirogaleus major | reverse complement strand
ATGGAAAAACAAGCACCACATGTGCTCACCAGCAAATTGGTAGTAACTGATCAACACATAAGTGGACATATAGAAATACATCTATGGGGTATCGGGCAGGTGGTAGGGAGGGAATGGGTCTATACATACATAATGAGTATGATGTGCACGAACTGGGGGATGGACACGCTTGAAGCTCTGACTCGAGGGGGCAGGGGGACAAGGGAAATATATGTAACTTTAACATTTGTACCCCACAATATGCTGGAAAAAATTTAAAAAGGGGGAAAAAGGCAAATGCCAAGCATCCTCCATCTCGACATGCATGACCTGTCTCATGCTGTTTATCTTTGAAGACTAGTTAATGTACTAAAACAAAATGAAAACACAAGTAAATCCAAACTCATTGTAATTCTGGAAACAGTGCAAGTGGGTCCTACCTAATGTCAAACCATTCGGTAAATTGACTTAGTGTAAAAATAAATAAAAAAAAATAAAAAGAAATAATGCTGTGAAAAAAATCATACATATAATAGCAAGTAGAGACAGCATTACTTTGGTCATTCAGCCACTTAGCAGTATCTTTTTGAAGACATTTTTTATATCTCAGAGTAAAATACTGACTACTTAAAACAAGGTTGTTAACAAAAAATAGCCAGGTTATTGAGCAAAACTCAGAGAGTCAAGATGGCTAAGGATCTCAAGAGAACAACTTTTGGAAAGTCAAATCAAGTTATAGATACATACAAATATATTTATTCATTGATATATATTATCCAAAATGTAGAAATATAAGTTATTCCTACATTTTAAAAGCTTATGTAGCTTATTTAGATTCTGTTTCCAAATGACCTAGTAGAATAAACATTGACAACTTAAAATTTAAGAGATTGTTATATTATGGTTCTGGTACTATTTAGTTCTGTACTCCTGGATAAACATTTAAACTAGAAGACAGTTTTATAGTTTTAATATGTAGAGTTTGGATTAGAAAATATAAAATTTCTGTTTTGCAATAGTTCTTAATCCACCCTGAAAAGATGACAGGGGCTATGTCTTATACCTTTCAATATATGTTGCCTTGTTTAGTTGACAAAAGTATTGTTATTGGGTTTTAAAATATATATATCGCAGAACAATGATAATTTTTGCTAGCATGGTCTTTGGGGTAATTATCTATTGAATAATTATCTTCTATATTGAGAGCACAACAATGATGTTACAAGAGTGAGCAGGAAATGCTGTCTTATATTTAAAATAGAAAAATCTTAGAGTCACATGGAACTTGTTCAGTAAAAATGTCAAGGCACATTAAAAAAATGAGAATTTTTAATGGGATGAACTGTGACCTGTCAACTGGATGACATAATTGTAAGTATTGAGCTAAATATTTTTCTACAAGGATTTGTCTATTTCGGGTTCACAAATTGCATATTAATGAACCTAAGTACTTAATATGAACTTGACACACAATGCGTTTGATAAATTTGAATAAACAAATAAATAAATATATAGTTTGATTGACAGCTACAGATTATTATAAGGAAACAATATTAAAGTCAGAGAGAAGAGAGAACACTCTGATAAATGTTTATATAGGAGATTATAAATAACTTGGAGATGGAGAGGTTGAGGAAAATATATTTGCAGATATTTAGATTAAGTCAAAGATAGAAGCCCTCCATTGGTAGGTGATAAATAGGAGATATGAAGCACCACAATCTTGTACTAAAACGCTGGTGTTGCAAGGCAGTAAAGCTTGCAGGAAGGCCATGAGAACACAGAGAATCACCCCAGGCACTCTTGGATTTACACTGAGACCACCAGCGCAATGGTAGCCTGTGACTGAGAAGAAGCAATGGAGTTTAGAGAGACCAACCTGAGTTAACGTTTAGCACGGGGTCAAGTGAAGGCCGAAGGTGTTATAAGAAAAAAGAGATAAAACCTCCAGGCACTTAGAAACTAAGACTTTTGAAAGAAAAAGTTGTTGGTTATCCTAAAAATATTTGAAACTGTTGTAAAATTGGATCTAATTAAAGCTAGAACGAAGACTAGACCAAGTCAACTATAGAGTAGATTGAACAAAGACCTGATCAAACACAAATATAGACTACATTGACTCAGTATCCTCCACTCATGGTAACCAGCTGAAAAAAAGAAGGAACATGCTTTTTCCAGTTCTTTCCACATAATGCTTATATTTAATCAAAAATTATGAGAAAAATCAAAGAAACAATATGTGAGCCATCATGAACAGGTGAACTGATCCATGGAACCAAAGAAGAGGTAGGTCAAATGTTGGAATTATCAAAGAAGAATTTTAAAATGATAATAATATGTATAATAAAGAATCTAATAAAAATGTGTACAGCATAAATGATCAAATGAGTAATTTCAGCTAGAATGAAAAATAATGGAATGAAAAATATTAGAACAGAGATGAAGATAATTTTGACAGACGTGGCAGCAGAATGTACATAGCACAGGAAAGAATAAGTAAAACTAGAACAGTAGAAATTATCCAAAAGGAAAAAAAGAGGAAGAACAAAACAGACATAATGTCTACAAAAGCAAAAACAAAAAAATCAGCTGGCCTAGTATTTGTGAGTCTCAGAAAGAGAGGAAGGAGAAAAGTTGAAGCAGAAAAAATACTAGAGGAAATATTGGCTGAACATTTTTCAAATTGATAAAAAATCATCAAATCACAGAATGAAGAAATTCAGCTTCACGTAACCCACTCAGAGTTTAAAACACACCCATACACACACACACACACAAATATAGATAAAAAGAAAATCTTGAAAGTGGCCAGAGAAAAGGCACAGTGGCTCACGTCTGTAATCCTAGCACTTTGAGAGGTCAAAGTGGGAGGGTCGCTTGAGTCCAGGAGTTTGAAACCAGCCTGAGCAACATAGTGAAGCAACGTCTCTACAAAAACTACAAAAAAGATTAGCAGAGTGTGGTAGAGTGTGTCTGTAGTCTTAGCTATTTGGGAGGCTGAGACAGGAGGATCCCTTAAGCCCAGAACTTTCAGGTTACAGTGAGTTATGACGCTGCCACTGCATTCTAGACTGGGCAACAGAGCAAGACCCTGTTGGAAAAGAAAAGAAAAGAAAAGAGAAAAGAAAGAAAAAGAAAAAGGTGGCCATAGAAAAAGACATATAATTCATAAAATTAGGGGGCAAAAAACAAAGCAAAATATAAATATATAAGGATACAAATATAAAAGGATCCCTTGCAACATTCTTTTCAAGAACACATAGAACAATTTATAGGTTAAAGACCACATGCTTATTTATAGAAGTTAATTTGATATTTATATTGATATATTTTCTAGAGTTTTGTTGATTTTTTATAATTTCTTTTTTTGATTCTTGGTTTGTTTATAAATATGCATATTTTAAAAATTTTCCAAATATTTTGAGACTTCCCTGATATCTGGCTATTGCTGGTTTCTGTTTTAATTTTTTGTTGTTGAAAAACCTACCTTGTATGATTACAATACTTTTAAATTAATTTATACTTGGGTTTGGGCCTGGCATGTGTTTTGTTTTGTTTTTTTTTTTTTGAGACAGAGTCTTACTCTGTTGCCCAGGCTAGGGTGCCGTGGTGTCAGCCTAGCTCACAGCAAGCTCAAACTCCTGGGCTTAAGCAATCCTTCTGCCTCAGCCTCCCAAGTAGCTGGGACTACAGGCATGCACCACCATGCCTGGCTAATGTCATTCATATATATATATATATATATATTTTATTTTTTTTAGTTATCCAGCTAATATCTTTCTAGATTTTAGTAGAGATGGGGTCTCACTCTTGCTCAGGCTGGTGTCAAACTGAGCTCAAATGATCCACCCGCCTTGGCCTCCCAGAGTGCTAGGATTACAGGCATGAGCCACCACGCTCATCCTGAAAAATGGTGAGTTTAAACCCTTACCGCACACTATGCATAAAAATTAATTCAAAATTAATCAGAAACCTAAATGAAGTACTAAAATTATGAGCTGCCTAAAAGAATACAAAGGAAAAAGTCTTCAGGAATTTGGGTTTGACAGAGAGCTCTTAGGTAAAATACCAAAAGCACAACCCAAGAAAGAATAAGCTGATAAATTGAATGTTATTAAATGATAGCATTAAGAAAAAAAGACAAGCTAAAAATAGGGAGAAATAATTTGCAAATATATGTCCGATAAAAGACTTGTACCCCAAATTCATACAGATTTGTTAAAAAGTCTGTAAAACAAAAACCCAAATAAAATAATAATTGATCAAACATTTTTATAGTCATTTCACCAAATAATTTATAGAAATGACTATTAAACATATTAAAATACATCATTAGTATTTAGGGAAATGTAAATTAAAACAACAATGATATATGACCACATACCCAACAAGAGTGGCTATGAGTATAAAAGAATAAAATGTGAGTAAAAAGAGACAGCAAAAATTAGGGAGGATGTGGAGAAATTACCACGCTATACATTCATGGTTAAATAGTTAAATGGGGAGGTTACATGGGATAGCCACCTTGGGATACTGTTTGGTAATTTTATACAAATTAAACAAACATAGATATGACCCAGAAAATCTATACTTGGGTATCTGACCACACGAAGATATTAAATAGGAACACTATCATTCATATTAGTCCAAAATTGGAACCCATCCAAATGTCCATCAAATGATGAATGTATAAACAAAATATTTTATATTCACACAACTTGTATAATTCAGCAATAAAATAATAAAAAACTATTGGCACATAGTACAACATGGATAAACCTCAAAACATTATGCCAAGTAAAAAAGCCAGTTATATACACATTATATAATTTCATTCTTATGAAAAATCTAGAAAAAACAATTTACATAGAAAGAGAGAAAGTAGATGTTGTCTATACATGGAGAAAAGATTAACTGCAAATAAGCACTAAGAAACTTTTCAATGCTATATCTGCCATGTTTACTGGAGTGGGGAGTACCAGAATATGAGTTGGCCTTTGTCATTTTTTCCCTATAAGTAGTATGAAGAAATTACAGTAAATGATTTTTGCTTCTAGAAATGGTACTCTGTTTCTGAAGCATGATTTCCACATTTTTCAGGCTGAGAATTATTAAAATTGTATTGTACGATTTCTTGGCTCTTTAGTACCTTTAGATCTGTCTTTCCATGCTGAAATTCTTTTAAAAAACATTCAAAGATATACTCAATGCAACATATATCAGTATGAGGTCATTTGCATTTTTTCAAAAACATCTTATTTGTGAAGTAGATTTCTTTCAACATATCAAAGCATATACTGTCACTGAATCATCTGAACCCTTTTTAAATCATCCTTCTAAGCAAAATACTTTCATTTAAAAAAAGAACATTTCCTATACCCAATTTAACTTTTTGTGTTGAGCTCAAGCAATATAAAATATTAACTCAAATGGCAAATGTGGGAAGGAATTGTAAGGGAAAGCCAGGAAGATTAAATGGAAAATGGCTCTCTAAGGTCTGATGTGCGGCATTAATGATGTAGCTCACTGTAGCTGAAGGGAGCAGCTAGTTCTTTGCCCTTTGTAACAGGAAAACTAACGATGACTTTTATTTGTTAAGGAATGAAAATTTAAACAGACTAAATTTTTGCTATAAAAACTGTATTTCAATTGTTTAAAAGGAAACATATACAATTATATTGCCCCCCCCCAAAATTATAATTCATTCTCATGGTATCCATTTCTACCCACTACCACTTCGAATTATTATGTTCTTGATTTTGATTGTGCTTGTTTGAAATGGTAAGGCCTTCTTTGTTATTATCATATGCCTTGATGACAGGTAATGACAATGATTTTATTTTTAAGTCTTAAAAATATTTCTTCAAATATTTCAAATATGGACAAAGAAAATCAGTCTTACCTCAAAGAATAGGTGATGCATATATAAAGTCAGTTCTTTGTATCTGTGGATTCTGCATACGCAGATTCAACGATTTGCAGATCAATAAATATTCAAAAAATTGTATCTGTGCTGAACATGTATAAACATTTTCCTTGGCATTATTACTTAAACCATACAGTATAACAACTATTTATATAGAATATTAGATATTATAAGTAATATAGAGATGATTTAAAGTATATGGAAGGATGTGTATAGGTTATATGCAAATATATGCCATTTTCTTGAACATCTGTGGATTTTAGTATCCAAGGTTAGTTCTTAAACTAATCCCTCATGGATACCAAGGGACAACTGCAAAGCATTTTTATATAAGTTTGGCTGTAATCAAATGCTATGTGGTATGTACAGATTGTACACATCTTAAACACAGTAAGAGGTTTTGAGGAAGTAGAACTTCTTTTGGGTTGGAACAGTAAGGTGATGGAGTTAAGGACATGCTACTCAAAAATATAGCACCTTGACATACAAAATATTTTAAGCTAAAGGAATTTTAGAAAACAGCAGATGCAGAAAGATCTCTTTGACTTCTCCTATGAAATAGTTCATAAAAACCTAGGAAGGATTTTTTGATCTTCCCCTGAAGCCTGTCATAAGACCCTCTTGTGAGAAGTGCCCTTTCCATACCGAGAGGAAAAGATCATTTTTATCCCCAAAGACACAGAGACACAGACAGACAAATCTAAACAAACAGGATTTGCTAAGTTTCCCTCAGTTTATTACCATTTGATCCAACTATTTTCTCCATGATATTTCTCCATAATTATCTACTCTTCATCAAACCTAGTATAAAAATACTCATGTTTCCCCATTTCTTTGGGTCTTTGTTTCCTTATTAAAACTACCATATCATGTGAAACTTATGTTAAATACAATTGTATGTTTTTCTCTTGTTAACCTGTCTGTTGTTATAGAGACCTCAGCCATGAATCTAGGATGGGTAGAAGGAATTATATTTTTCCTTTTCTAGTAAGAAAAAACTTGGTAGGATACCTCAGCAAGCAAAGAAGTAGGGAATGGAGAAGGATTCATATATGGGTTCCAATGTATATAATCATAAGCCATGCAATCATCTAACAGCACACTTTCATGCTAGTTCATATTCCACCACTTCTACTCATCAGATTCTCTGAAGGTAGTAGAGACAAGGGTGGTACAAAGATAATAAGAATTGCTAGGAAATGTATGCAAGTATAACCATTCTGGGCGTGTTTCACATAGTTAATTGAACTACAAATAATAGTTAATAACAATCAATGAGTGTTTAATTACTAATAGCTCAATATAAATTTCAAAATAAGTTAATTTTACTTTGAAGAGATTTTCAAACAAGAAACAGCCTTTTGGTTATTATATCAATGGTAACCAAAAGAAAACCAGAGTGGCTATACTTACATCAGACAAAGTATAATATAAAACAAAGTATATTTTAAGTTAAAAACTCTCTAGAGACAAAGAAGGGCATTTCATAATGACAAAAGGTCCAATTCAATATGAAGATATAATAAATGTAAATATATATGCACATAACATAAGAGCACCTAAGTATGTAAAGCAAATATTTACAGAACTGAAAGAATAAATTGACAGTAATACAATAATAGTAGGAGATTTCAATACCTGTCCCCCACTTTGACTAATCCATCCAGACAGAAAAACCAGTAGACAGCAGACTTGAACAACACTATAGATCAAATGGGCTTAACAGATAAATATAGAACTTTACATCCACCAGGAGCAGAATACACATTCTTCTCTAGTGCATAAGAACATTCTGAAGGATAGATCAATCACATGTTAGGTCACAAACAAGTCTTAACAAATTTAAGAAAATCTAAATCATCCCAAGTATCTTTTCTCACCGTAATGAAATAAAACTATAAATCAATTTCAGCAAGAAAATGGAAAAAGTTATAATATTTGGAAACTAAATAACACACTGTTGAACAACAACTGAGTCAAAGAGGAAACCAAAAGGGAATTTTTTAAAAATTTCAAGATGAATAAAAGCAAAAACATAACACACCAAAACTCATCGGATGTAGTAAAATCAGTATTGGGGGGAAGTTTTTATGTATAAATACCTACACTAAAAGATTTCAAATAGCCTACCTAACATTACACTCCAAGTAACCAGACAAATAAGAATAAACTAAATTCAAAGTTAGCAGAAGGAAGGTGATAATAAAGATCAGAGCAGAAATAAATACAAGGTAGAAAAACTATAGCAAAAATTTTTAAAAAACTATGAGTTATTTTTTTTAAATAAACTTAACAAATTTAAAGTTAGACTAACTAATAAAAAAGAGAAAATACTCAAACTAATAAAATCATAAATGAAAGAGGAAGCATTATAATGGATACATTAAAAATAAAGAAGTATCATAAGGGACAATTATGAAAAATTATATGCCAACAAATTGAATAACTTATAGGAAATGGGTAAATTTCTAGAAATATGCAACATACCAAGACTGACTTAAGAGTAAACATAAAGCTTTAATAGAAAAATTGAAAATAAAGAGAGTAAAGTAGAAATCAAAAACAAAGAAAAGCCCAGGACAAAATGGCTTTTTGGCTGAATTCTACCAAACATGCAAAAAATTAACATCAATCCTTTTCTAAACTTTTTTGAAAAAATAAATGTGGGAATAATGAGGGAATACTTCCAAACTCATTTTATGAGGCCAGGATAACTCTGATATAAAAGCCAGACAAAGATACCACAAAAAAGTATAGGCCGATATCTCTGATGAATATAGATGCAAAAATCTTCAATAATGTACTAGTAAAACAGATTCCACAACACATCAAAAAATTATACATCATAACCAGGTGAGATTTATTTCTGGGATGTAATGTTGTTTTAACATACACACATCAATCTATGTGATATGCCACATGAACAGAATGAAAGATAAAAACATGGTCATATCAATAGTTGTGGAAAAAGCATTTGACAAAATTCAACATTCTTTCACAATGAAAACTTTCAGCAGAATAGATTTAAAAGAAAATTTTGTGAATATAATAAAGGCCATTGATGAAAAACACATAGCTAATATAATAATCAATGGGGAGATACTGAAAGCTTTTCCTCTAAGATCTGGTACAAGGCAAGGATGCTGAGTTTCACCATTTCTATTTAACATATTACTGGAAGTACTGGCAAGAACAATCTGTAAAGGAAAAGAAATAAAAGGCATTCAAATCAGAAAAGAGAAAGCAATATTATCCCTGTTTCAGATAACATGAAGAAAATATATAAAGAAAATCTTAAAAGATATCACAAAAAAACTGTTAGAACTACAAAGTGAATTCACAAAAGTAGCAGAATACAAAATCAACATACTGATATCATTTGCATTTCTTTATGACAATAACAATCTATCTTAAAAAGAAATCTAGAAAAAAATTGCATTTTAATAGCATCAAAAAGAATAAAGTATTTAGGAAGGAATTTAACTCAGGTAGTGAAATATCTGTACATTTAAAACTCTAAAAATTATTAAATCAATAAATAAATTTGTTAATAAATTAACAAGTAAATAGAAATATATTCTGTTGGATTGGAAGAATTAATATTGTTAAAATGCTCTTACTATCCAAAAGAAAACTAAAGTTGGAGAAAGCACACTTCCTGGCTTTAAATTATACTATAAAGCTATTGTAATCAAAAGAATATGACACTGGCATAAAAACATACATGGACCTATAGAACATAATAGAGAGCTCAAGAATTAAAACTCAAGTATATATTGTCAATGAATTTTTTATAAGACCACCAAGAAGACACCATGGGCAAAGGACAGTTTCTTCAATAAATGAAGTTGAGAAAACTGGATAGCTGCATGCAAAAACAACAACAAAAAAAATACTGAACCTGTATCTTACACTATACACAAAAATCAGCTAAAAGTGGATTAAAGATTTAAATGTAAAACCTGAAACCATAAAACTCCTAAAAGAAAACATAGGGTAAAATTCCTTGTAATTGGCCTTGGAAAATAATTTTTGAATATTATAGCAAAAGTTTAAGCAACAAAGCCAAAAATAAACAAGCGGTACTACATCAAATTAAAAAGGTTGTGCATGACAAAGAAAACAATCATCAAAATTAAAAAGGAGAGCCTATAGATCGGGAGAAAATAATGTAAGTCATATATGTGATAAGGGGTTAATATTCAAAGTATTAATATATAAGGAACTCACACAACTCAATGGCAAAAAGCCAAATAACCCAATTCAAACATGGGCAAAGAACCTGAGTAGAAATTTCTCCAGGAAGACATACATATAAATGGTCAACAGGTATATGAAAAGGTACTCAACATCAGTACAAAATGCAAATCAAAATCACAGTGATACACCACCTCACATCTGATAGGATGGATATTATCAATACATATCAGAAAATATGTATTGATCTGGGTGTGGAGAAAAGGGAACCTTTGTACACTGTTAGTAGGAATAAAAATTGATACAGCCATTATGCAAAACAGCATGGGAGTTCCTCAAAAAGTTACAAATAGAACTACCATATGATCCAGAATTCCCTCTCCTAGGTATATACGCAAAGGAAATGAAATCAGCACCTCATACAGATATCTTCGTTCTTGTCTTCATTTCAGCATTCTTCACAATAGCCAAGATATGGAAACAATATAAATGTCCATTAATAAATAAATGGATAAACAAATTGTGGTATATTTATACATGAAATATCGTTCCACCTTAAAAGTGTAGATGCTGTCATTTGCAACAACATGGGTGAACCAGTAGAACATTATGCTCATTAAAATAAGCCAGATACAGAAAAGAAAATGCTGCATGATCTCATTCATGAAATCTAAAAAAAAAGGTTGAGTACGAAGTAACAGAGAGGCAGGGGTTGGTAGGAAATGGGAAGATTTAGGTTAAAATGTACAAACGTGCAGTTATGTAGGATAAATAAGTCTAAAGATAAAATGTACTTCAGAAGGACTATAGTTAATAATATTGTGTTGCATATTGATGATTTGCTAAAAGAGTCAATTTTAGGTGGTCTTATCACACACAATAAAAAAGAGATAACTATGTAAGTTGGCAGATATGTTTACTTGTTTACCTGTAAAAATCATTTCACTATGTATATTTACATGAAAGCATCACATTTTACACCTTAAATATACATAATAAAAATAAATTTAAAAAAGAAGCAACCTGAATCTTTGAAAACTTCAACATTATTTAAATTCTAGTTATGTAACCTATAGTCACACAGGAAATATATTAAATGGAAATTCTATCTTAACTAGTTCTATTACTTTAAGTCCAGGCACTTCATCTCTCAGTTTCTTGTTCTTTCAAATGGGAATCATCATCTAAACTACACACTGACTGTTGCCTGTAGATTTTAATTCATTTTGCATTTATCTTATCCTCTTTGGGGAGTAGAGTTTTGTGGCTTGAAAGTGTATCTTTCTCTCCGATCTGGACATTTTAGAATTTCAAACACGAATGAGATTAAGAAAGTAGCCAATACATATGTGCATGTAACATGCACAGTTGCCCCTAAAGAACCCACACTACCTTTGTATGCCTCTTTCCTCTCTCCTCCCTCCCCCTTTTTCACTCCTTCCTTTTCTTCTTTAATTTTTTCCTTCATTAATTTTTTTCATTTCTTCCTTCCTCTCCTCCTTTTCTTCTTATTAAAAAAGTTCAGAAGTTAGCTAATTTAGAGTGTGCTAATTTAGGCATGAGCTGAACTGTACTTATCTCAAATAGAGGCATTTTGTAAAAAAAGGTTCATAAGGTGGAATATTTGCTTAAAAAACAAACACTTTTTAGAAACTCTAGAAATAGCTATTTTCACACCAAAAAATATACTTTTTTGTGCTTACTAAGAATCATTTTTTACTGTTCTTTAATGCAAAAAACTAGGCTAAGATTATGTAGTATGGTTTAAGTTATAAAACTGAGACCATAAAATTTGCTTCATAATTTACTAATTGCAAGATGTAAAGGAAGTCACAACTGGCAATTTTTATCTCTCAAATGAACCAGCTAGGCTTGACTAAATTTTATCTCTTCTTTATATTGTATAATACAGAAACACCATCATGATGATATTAAACTTAGAAATTCTATGATTAATATTTACTTTTGCTTTTTCAACAGATACCAAATTATTAATTTCTTTTAACTATTTTTATTTGCCCATTTCTGTCTCTATTACAACTATCTTTTTTTTTTAAAAAAAAAGAGTATTTTCTTCGTATGCTAATAAATTTATGTGCAATTTCTAAGAATGGATATGGTTATGCTCATTTGAATGTTGTATTGGTTAATAAGAGTTTATCCTTACAGCGATTGCTTACCTAAGGCAGAGACAAGCTTCATCCCAAAGAGAGTTTGCCTTTTCAGTGATCATGACTTTGAAAGCAGATACTTTTACTCTTTACATGCTGGGGTCCTCCCTGACTTCAGGAAAAACAGCCTAGAACTTCATGACGTAAAGATGGGAATGATGGAGCACAACTATCCAGGGCATAAGGAAGAACTCTGCCATTTCTCTTTGGACCCTCCTTAGGTCAACTTAACTTTAACTGTCCTCTTCATACTCTTTTTACCTCGGTTTGGTAATATTTGGCCAATCAAAATATAGCCAGGTTTTGCAATTGTGAATATGCTGAAATAAAAAAAAAAATAGCCAGGCTTTTCACTATTCTTTGTCAATTTTTAAATCTTGTCCTCTTCTGATACTGATCAAGGTGTTAGCCTATAAAAACTATAAAAAGCCCTTCTAATATCAAGTTGACAATACATCTTAGGGCTTTCATATACTGAATAGCAGCAGCTCCCCCTGCAGATGTGGAGAAAGAAGGAAAGAACTGTGGTGTTCTGGTTACCCACAGTTGAGAAATTAGTGAGAGCACCATTTTTCAGCTAATTCACAGTGTACAATGGAGATAAGAGAAAAAAATTGTTTATTTTGTTTTTTATTTTTCATTTTTATACTCATGGTTGCAGTTTATTAAAGTTAAAAAATATAAATTAAATTCAACAATAAAAAGATGCAAAGGTAATGGTCAAGGAGAAACCAGATATGAATGTTCAGTTGTACTGTCCTCCCAAAATTATATGGATCGATCAAACTTAATTCTTCCAGCCATGGGGTATGACAATATAAGCAAAACGTTATCAGTCAAGGAAGCTTACCTGACCCGTGGTGTCCATAGTTTTCAATAGGAGTCAATCACACAGGCAGGAAGCATCCACAGGACTGAATTTAGTTACTCCCCCTTTAGCTCCTGCTCTTGGATGTCAAATTGATACATTTGGCTTAAAGCTCCTGTCTTTCAAAAACAGGTATTCACCACCAATTATACTGTTTGCATAAACTATATTGCATGGGCTGTTTCAGGTATACAAAGACATTTTATCAAGCAGGATATTTTAAGGGCTCAGAGATTATCTGCCAGGACCTTTGACATGTGTAGGGTTTGGCAAATCCCAAATCTGCTGATTTAACCCTTTACTGCATGGTGCAACCCCATGGCCCTTGGCCTAAACTCTTTTACAGCAAAAGGACTGTAGATTTCTAAGCATATACTTCTAGTATAGCATTTATATAACAGATGTAGAAACAGTACCAGTAAGAAAAGTGGTCCCTAGTTATAGTAGGCAAAATACAGCAGTGACATGCCCCACATGCCACACATGCCACAGTGTGTTGTGCACAATCACATTTGGAGGAGCCAATGTTGGTTGGCGATAGTCTTTAAAAAACAAGTAATCTACTTTATAAAGCCCTTATATACATTTTCATACTTTTGTACTCATTTGTTACTGGTTTCCTTTTTGATCCATCACTTTATCATTTATAATTGCTGATATCATGAAGTATTATTTTGTTGTCATTTTGCTTTATTTCAAAATATTTGTTAAGGTGGTGCAATAATCTTTTTACATGAATGCTGTCTGTAATGCTTCAGTCGAGCCCCTTGGTGTGCTCATCACCAAACCAGTGTTCATTTCACCAAACAGGTAAGTTTTTATCTTATACTCCCCCTCCTGGTCCCTCCTTTCTTGGTTTCTCATGTCCTTTATATCACTTTGTGCCTGTGTGTACCCACCATTTAGCTCCCACTTCTTAGTGAAAACATATGGATTTTTGAGAAGACTATCACAGAGTTGAAGTGCCCCTCTCATCACATCCTATCAGTGGGTACAGGGTATCACATGATTTGTAGATAGTGATGCTAATTTTGTGACTTGGTTAAAGTGAAGCTTATAAGTTTTCTCCACTATAAAGTTGTTACCTTTCACTTTATATAATAAATTTGATAGTAAACAAAATACTAAGTACAGCCCACACACAAGAGAAGAGGAATTAAGCTGAATCAAGCCTCACTTTTAAAAAATTAATATTCAAAAAAAAGGGGAACATGTGCTGAAAACATTACAGTAATTAACACATTCACTGCCATGACAGTTGTATTTAACTTACTCAAGATTTGACTGTGGGCCTGTTGGAAGCATATATAAAATCATACTTGTTGATGTGCTTATTGTTACAGTTAATATTGACAATTTAATTCTAAAAATGTGGATTAAATGAATGGAAGTCAAAAAATTTCATATTCTGTTTACCTTTAATTATACTTGAGGTTTTTATTCTATTTTCATACTAAAACACTGTGGCCCCAAGGAAAAGTTTCTGGTTATTTTTGTGTGGCAGTCATTGTGTTAATAAGTATTTGGAAGAGATAACTTGAGGCTATGGCAAATATCCTGTTACTTCTTAAAATTTTCAATGTCACCAAAGCCAAGCTGGAAGATGGACAAGATTCCTAAACCAGAAAAATATCAACTTGCAAATAATTTCTCTTCTATTTTCAGTTTTTTTTGAGAGTTAACTCCTTTTCTTTTTCTCTGCTTTTAATGCTCTCCAGTGCCTTTAATATTTTTATAATATATTTTACTCTTATTTTTATAATTTGTTATCTGTGGGAGTGTTCATGTGTGTGCTTTGCTTTGCTGCCATTACTGGAAATGTCAGGGCTTAATTAATTTGATTGGTTTGTTTGACTTGATTCGTAATAATGACATTCAATCCTTAAAAAGTAAGTTTAAATATAATATATTCAGTATAGTATGTCGACTAAGGTTAAGTAATGAACTTATATATAAATGATTAAAAAAACTGTTTCAGTGATGACAAAGTTAGCCATTCCTAACACTCCATTTCTTATCCATTTCAGATAAATGAGGTTATTATTGTATTTCTTAGTTTTTACCAATATAATACGGAAACTGCCAATTCAGTGAAAACTTACTCAGAATGGTGAATATAAACAACATACTGATTTTCTTAGCTTTTGCTTTGTTTTGAATTTTTCAGCTAGCTCTGTTATTATCAATGCATTCAGTCTCACTAATATGGATGTTCAGTACATTTTTGTATTTTCCAGTAAACTGTGATTATAGCCATTTTCAGCTTTTGCTATTGGTGTGTATTACAGAATTGTAAGCAGATGACCTAGCAATAGGTTTCCAGAGGTCCATGTGATTCTACGATTGAAACAATTGAAATTACCAGATTGCAAAGCAACGTGCTTAAGTGGTTTTGGCTTCCTTTACAAACAACTAAATCATATCCCAGGCCCAGTGATCCAGCTGATTGGTTGGTGAGTGGCTATGATGAAACCTTGTGCACTCATGAGTTTGTGACTCTGTGTGTGCTAGCTCATAGGCTTGCGTACCCATGGCGGAAGAGTGGGTGGGGCTTAAAAAAGGACAACTCAAGGAATAGAAGAAGAGAAAAGATGGCTGAGCAATGGAGAAAGAACTGCACCAAGGAAGTCAAAGAAAACTACGAGTGGCTACTCTGTGTAAGAAAATAAGCCAGCTAGTGTGGGGAATATGAAAGCCCAGGCGAGAAACTCCCTTGTTTTAATGGGCAGTTTTCAAGTAACCAATTTGAGCACTCCTCGCATGATGTAGAGCAGCAATTCTTAAATTGTAGTAATATTACATTCACAGGTCTTAGAGGAGAGTGGGGAGTCAAATGGAGCTCTTGGGCCAACTCCTACTTCAGGCAGAGGAGCTTTATTTTCATGTTTTGCATGGTTCACATTTCAGTAAGAATTCTTTGAGGAAAGAATTCCTAAAAAAATTTGAAAAAGATTCCATAATTCTGAGCTCCTAGAAGACAAGGATAGCAGGTGACAAAACCTTTAAAAAGATGAGTGATATACAAAAGTAACTAAATTAAATCAGTAAATACAATATTATAAGGGTAAGATTACATATAAATAATAAATATAAAAATGATAATAATAATAGAGCAGTCTATCTTCAAATTCAGGTTTTACATTTCACAGCTTTATCAATATGGTATTGTAACATTATTTCATGAGAACTTAATCAGGTGGTAATGATTTGTGAGTATAAGTGTCTGTTTGTTTTATTCATTTTTTTTCAATTTTTAGCTGAAAGAAAATAGTTAAAAAAAATAATAATTTACTGAGTGCCCTCACAGTGCTGTGGATGATCCAAGGGGAATCCCTAACAATAGTCACTGGTTTTAGCAAGCTTAGAGTGCAACTGAGGAAATAAAATTTATACTACTCAAAGAAAAATTTACATGATGGTATCGTATTTCTTTTCTAAGATAAATAAGTAGTAAAGGAAGGGATTGGTTATGTGAATTCAAATATTTCAGGGGTTTTGAAAGACTATGAAGCCTAATGGAGAAGGTAAAATTTGGATTAATCTTGGATCACAGGCTGGAAAGGTAATGAGAAGGTAAACGTTGATATAGTCACACATAAATTTACATTAAATTTTAATTACAAAACTTCTTTTCAAATATGTGAATATATAGTATAAAGTTTCCTAAATGGAGGCCATACTTTCAAAGGATTTTTGTTGTCATATTCATATTACATTCCATCAATATTATCTGACCTTTCAGTAAGAGTTCAAAACAATGATAGCCATATATTTCCCTTAAATCACAGATCATCTATGTGTTCCTAGAGAACAAGACAGAAGTGTATGAACATCATAAAAATAATACCTTTTCTTTCAGGTACTGAGCTCAGGAAAGGAAGCCTCAAAATCAAATAGCCCAATTGCCTGAGTTTATATGTCAAAGCTTCATTTATTCCTAATGGGGCCATCAATGCCTTTTGTGATCTCAGTAATTAAGAAGCCAGTTTGATTCCTCTGATTATGGACTTCCTAAAATCTGTCTGCTAAGTCATAAAGGAAATAGAAAGATGCTTCGGAGAACTAATGGATGCCCATGTGTGCTGAATCAGTCTTGAATTTTATGGGAGGCTATGCTGACTTGTGCAGGACCACTTTGTGTCTCTGAGATGATCTATTTTAACATGTTGATTGTTGCTTCTTGGGCATCATTTTCCCTATACAGACATGCACCATTTATGCAATTTTACAAAATTAATTCTATATGGGAGACAAGAGAAAACGTAGATGGACAACAATGGGAATTCTAAAGTGAAGCAACATGTGTGGAGACCAATAGTTTTTAAAAAATGCAGAAGTGGCAGAATTTCTGTGATATTTCAGTTAAAGGGTGGAGACTGGTGACCCCATTCTGGACATCATCAGTGTAGTCATGTTCACTGGACGAGAGCAGAATGGCTTGAGCCCTATTCATAGAAATACTATTTTATCCCATTTATTATCCCTCTCCCTGCCGCCACTTCCAATTTTGTTTATGTCTTCCTTAATGAATGCCATAGAGCAGTGAAAACAAGAAAAAGAGGATAAGATGGGCCTAAACAGTAAAGCAACATGAATCACCATGATGGATTTCATTAATTAGAAATTGAAATTAAAGACACCAACCTGTGAAAAATTGTACCTCTTGAGGTTGTTCTAGGACATCATCTGTTCTAATTTTGGAAGTTAATTTGACAGAAATGTTTAAAGTATAAAATGGTATGTAAGAGAAATATGATGACCCAGAATAAAAATCACAGAGGGAGAAAGAGAAGCTTTATATCATTTCCCTTTCTTATGTGTGCTTTGATTAGACAAGAAGCAGAAAGCCATATTTGGGATGCTGCTGAAGTTCTTTATATATAAAAAGCTAAAAGGATTGCCTGCCCATCATTCTACCTAAAAGGCTTGTGTGGATAGCACACAAGCCAATTTCTAATTATGAGGATTTTCTTCTGAATCACAAGATCCCCTGATGAACAAATAAGAGAGAGGAAGATGGGAATGGAAGGACTAGTGACCAAAGAGCAGGGAGAATGACCTTAATTGCTCTCTAAGTGCATATAAAACAATATGTGCTCAGGTCAAAGAAATGCAACCCCAATTAACTGGAGTGCAATTATCTAGAAATTCAAATGAGCTGAAATTAATTTTTAAAATTTTGTTTTTAATTGACAGAAAATAATTATACATATTTATGGGGTACAGTGTGATGTTTCCATACTTATATGCATTATATAAAAATCCAGTTAGGGTATTAAGCATATTCATCACCTCAGAAATTTCTCATTTCTTTGTGATAAAAACTTCAAAATCTTCTCTTTTAGTTATTTTGTAATATACAGTAAATATTATTAATCATACCCACCTTACTGTGCCATAGAACACCAGAATTTATTCCTCCTCCAATCTAACTGTAACTTTATACCCATTGACCAATCTCCCCCATTCTCCACCACCCTGCTCCCCATCCTCTGGTAACTACTCTCCACTTCTATGAGATTAACTTCTTTAGAGATCATGAGTGAAAGCACACGGTATTTGTCTTTCTGTGACTGGCTTATACATTTAACATAATACCCTCCAGGTTCATTCATGTTGCCGGAAATAACAGCATTTCATTCTGTTTTATAGCTGAATAGTATTCTATACATACATATATATATATATATATATATCATTATTATATTTATCCATTTATTCATTGATGGACATTTAAATTGACTCCATATCTTACTATTGTGAATAGCGCTACAATAACATGAAAGTACAAATATCTCTTTACCATACTGACTTCCATTTCCTTCAGAAAAAATACACAGTAGTGGGATTTCTGGATCATATATTAATAGTAGCAGTTATTTTTTTCAATTTTTTGAGAATGCTTCATACTCTTTTCCCTAATAGTTATACTAATTTACATTCCTACTAACTGTATAAGAGTTCCCATTTCTTCACATCCACACCAGCGTTTGTCATTTTTTGTCTTTTTGATAATGGCTGTTCTAATTGGGGTGAGATGAAATCTCTTTGTTTTGATTTGCATTTTGCTGATGATTAGTGATATTAATCATTTTTTCATATATCTGTTCTTCATTTGTATGTCTTTTTTTGAGATATGTCTATTCAGGGTTTTCACCCATTTTTAATTAGGTTATCCACTCCAGCACCTGGATAAAAAGAGAATAAATGAGAAAAAATAGTGAAACTAGCAACAACAAAACTGTAGCAGCAGCAGCAGCAGTAGGAACAACTCCACTGTGGTGGCTAACCCATCCTGCTGTCTTGCTCTCCACCTTCATGTTATGCCTTGCTCATTGCCCTGGGAGGTTGACCCAGTTGATTATCTCCTGGACTTCCTAGTTTTCTTGGCTTGGGTTAGATTCAGCCAATGAATGGCATGAGCAAGAGTACATAGGGAAGGCAGAAAGTGAGGTTGAAATTTTTTTTTTCAGGATTTTTTTTTATTATTTTATTTCAGCATATTATGGAGGTACAAATATCATGGTTATGTATATTGCCCATGCCCCCCTCCACCCTCGAGGCAGAGCCTCAAGCATGACCATCCCCCATACGCTGCACATCTCACTCATTATGTTTGTATATACCCATCCCCTCCTCCCCCCTCCCAGCCGCCCAACACCCGACAAATGTTATTCCTATATGTCCACTTAGGTGTTGATCCGTTAATACCAATTTGCTGGTAAGTACATGTGGTGCTTGTTTTTCCATTCTTGAGATACTTCACTTAGTAGGATGGGTTCCAGCTGTATCCAGGAGTATACAAGAGGTGCTATATCACCATTGTTTCTTAAAGCCGAATAGTACTCCATGGTATACATATACCACATTTTG
>CAUYPO010143461.1:0-36745 GCA_963574435.1 Cheirogaleus major | reverse complement strand
GAGTAGCTGGGACTACAGGCATGTGCCACCATGCCTGGCTGATTTTTTCTATATATATATTTTTAGTTGGCCAATTAATTTCTTTCTATTTTCAAGAATATATACACACACACATACATACACAAGAAATGGTAGTAGTTGCCCTTTTTTATCATGGTGGAATAGAAGTTAGGGAAAACTTCACTGTATTTGAAGTGTACTCAGGAAGTGGGAGTGGCCGCATGGATCTCAATTTGAACAGTTAACACAAAAACACCTTCACAAGAGCTAAGGAAACCAAGTGAGAGGAGATCACAGTACCTCAGTGTAGCAAAGAAATAAAAGATACACTGAACAGGATAGGGAGGACAGTTTCACATTACCCACATCCCTTCACTTAGCTCACTCAGTTTGCACAGCTCATATACTTTTTGCATAGGGCAAAGAGTTAAGTGAGAACCAGATTTACTTTGACCCCAGCATTAGGTCCACCTCAGTAATACCTGGGACAGGAAGGCCCCTACAACCTCGAAGTCCAGGCCTGAGGACTTAAGACTCTAACTCAGGCTCAAGCACTTGTAGACCTAAACTTAAGGTGGGCCCCCACATACTGGTACCAGGCCCACTGCTATAGACCCAGGTGGCAGGCTAACCTGCCCATGGGGTACACCACATGGGTGTGTCCAGAATTTCTGGATGAGCTGACTGATGAAGGGTTTCTCTGCTGAAGCTAGTCTATAAAGACTGGAACAGGTACCCACTTATTCAAATGTACAGACACCAACCCCTGGCCACAAAGATCATGAACAATCAGGGAAACAGCCACCAAAGGAACAAAATAAGATACCAGTAGCTGACCCTATAGAAAAGGAGATTTATGGACTAACAAAGAGTTTGGAATAATGTTATTAAAGAAGCTCAGTGAGCTACAAGAGAATATAGAGATCTAAGTGAAATCCAGGAAAACAATACATGGTCAAAAGGAAAATTTCAACAAAGAAAAATCATTGAACCAAATTCTGGAGCTAGAGAACACAAGGCCTAAACTGAAAAATTCCCTAGCAAACTAAGATATCAAGTGAACCAATGTATATATTTTGTTTATTCCAAAAAGCATGGCCAGGCGCAGTGGCTCACACCTGTAATCTTAGCACCCTGGGAGGCCCAGGCGGGTGGATCACTCAAAGTGAGGAGTTCAAAACCAGCATGAGCAAGAGTAAGACCCCATCTCTACTAAAAATAAGAAAGAAATGAACTGGCCAACTAAAAATATATAGAAAAAAAAAATTAGCTGGGCATAGTGGTGCATGCCTGTAGACCCAGCTACTCGGGAGACTGAGGCAGAAGGATCGCTTGAGCCCCAGGAGTTTGAGGTTGCTGTGAGCTAGGCTGACACCATGGCACTCTAGCCCAGGCAACAGAGTGAGACTCTGTCTAAAAAAAAAAGGGCAGAGAAAGGGGCAAAAAGATAAAAGAAAAATTCTCAAATCTGGAGCAAGCAATGAACATGCAGATCCCTGAAGCCCAGAGAGCCCCAAATATATTACAGAGATCTTCACCAAGAGACATAAAGTCTCAAAAGACAGTTTTGAAATTTCATCATACACATGCTGCCTATTCAAAAACACCTTTTAAAATCCTGCACCCAGTTCCATGCCACTGCTGGAAGAGGAGTCACTGGTTAACAGTTTTCTGTTTGTAAATAGCCTTTAATAAAATGACCTGGTTCCAGGGCATTAAATCTGCCCTGGGAGACTTCTAAGGCCACAGCTCTGCTGTAGGAAGCATAACATAATATTCAAAAGCTCTGGTTTTGTCTCTAGCTGCAAGACTATGGGCAAGCTTCTTAATTTATGTAAAACAGGAATAATGGTACTGCACCCTCAATGGTAATTAAAATGCATTATCAGGTAACTCCTGAGCTCCATGAGAGCAGAGACCCTTTATTTTGTTTACTATTGTGTACTGGCAAGTGCCTAGCACATAGTAGTAGTCTCAAATATTAGTTGATTGCTGAATTTGGAATGATTGACCTCAAAGTTGTTGATCCCATTTTGTAATCTTATTAGGCTTTTTGCCTTTGAGAAGTTTAATTCTCAATCAAAACAATCTTTGGGGAAAAGAATGTTATTGATGACATGACTTCTCACATTCACCTAATGAATGTGTTTTAATGGATTTTGTGGTGTTAAAATATATGTCCTGAATCTCAATGTTTTTTCCTTGGCTCAAAACTGGGAAAGGTCCTCATTAAAGTTCAAATCCAGACTATTCTGGCATTGAAAGTTTATCAAGCTGTACCAAACTTGCCACTTAGACTTTGCAAAGTCTCAGCAGCAATTCATGCTTTGAAGGCCTCATCCTTTACCATTCCTAGTGCACACTCACACCCACTCCCACTCCAAAGTAACCCAAATGTAAATAGAGCTCCTGACCAATCCCTGCTCACAACCAGGCCCACCTTGAGGCCAATTTCCTTGTCAATCTTCATCAGACCAAGGTCTTGAAGGGCTGGTGATTTGTCTTTTTCATCATTATGTCCCCAACCTTGTACAGTGTCCTTCATGAAATAGCCATTTAGTGGATGAAATCTTGTATTATTCACTTTGGTTTCCTGTATGACTTTTTGCTGATAAGCCTCTAAGCACCTGTAATATTTCTTTTGAATATCCAACATCACTAAGAACTTCAATAAATATTATTCAGTTGAAAAAGTTTGGCTTTCCTTTGCACAATCACCAGATGGCATTAGAGCTTTATGCAAACAAATGGGTAAGTGCATATCTGAACTGATAATTGATAGGCAGTCACATTTCTGCCAGAAGACCACAGCCTCTTGTTTCATCTAAGAGTTGAGGACAATTTAATGGGAAGCCTTAGTCAAGATCAGCTGGAATCAGGCTAATGTACAAAGCAGATCAGGTTTCAAGTGGAAAAACCAAGATTCACTGAAGAATTAGGATGCCTTCCAAAAAATTTTGTCTTTCCAAAGCTATATAGTGGGTTTAAGTATCACTTCAAGGGAGTCCCAGCCCCTGAGAAGTCCTAAGAAGTGCTGTTGCCAAGACTAGGAAATCAGAACATAACATACAGATGTGAAATTGCAGTTCTACTTTTCACAATGGCTGTTTTAAGATTTTCTGTCTCACAACTCCAGACTTTGTCATAGAAAAAAATTGAAGTCACCAGACCTAATGAAATCTCTGACCTATCCACTCCATACCTCTTATTACTGTATAGGAATTTATCTTGTCTGGGTCCCATTCTCCTTCTAAGAACCTCCTTTTTGGATTATCCCTGTCTTTCCAACCACTTCTTTCCTAAGATAACCTTCCATCCAGTTAACTGTGTTTAAGTCCTTCCCACAATAAAACAGAAAACCTCCCTTAACCCTGCTTTCTTTCCAGTCTCTGTCGCCAAAATTTTTGCATTGGTTAGTTTTTATCTCCCTACTTTCCATATAGTCAGCCTCTCCAGTCTGACTTCCCACATTTTACTGGAAGCAACTCCCTATGTTACTAATGATGTCCATTTTTGTAAATCTTGTAGATGTTTTTAGTCTTCATGTCTACCTCTTGGTTGCATTTGACCTGTTGATCACTTTGTTCTTGAAGTATTTTGGTTTTCAGAGGCTAAGGCCTCTCTTCACTGTCCTTTGATCAGTGTATCATTCAACTTCACTTACCTCATTAAAGTATAAATTTGTCATTAACCCACAATCTTCCCCTGAGCTCAAGACCCACACCACTTCTTAGTTAAAATCCACAGGTCTCAAACTGAACTTTAATTCTTGTCTCTGCAACTCATTCTTTTCCAGTGCTCCTTATCCTAATGGACAGCATTGTCAACCACATAGTTTGTCCATTACACTTCTCTCCCTCATCTCCAATACCCAAGCAAATAAGATTTGCTTCTTTTCCTTCTAAATTATCTTTTCGATTTGTCTACTGTTCTCTATCATTGCCCCCTCCATTGTCTTCATGGTGGAAGCAAAACTTTTCAAAAATACAAATCTGATTCAATAAGCTCTTAAAATTTTTAAAAATTTTGAATGGTATTAAGCGGGACATGTATTCACCAATTTATCTCAGGCATTAGGTGACTGCCTGTTTCTCTGCATTTGTATTTAAAACCTCAGGCCTTATGCTACCTCTCTGACCCTATTTAATACCTATGCAATTTCCCAAAGTCTTCCTCAAGGTTTTCACACATTTTTTTTTTGTTTTTTGGGACAGAATCTCACTCTGTTACCTGGGCTAGAGGGCTAGAGTTCAGTGGCGTCAGCTTAGCTCACAGCAACCTCAAACTCCTCGTCTAAAGCAATTCTCCTGCCTCAGCCTTCAAGTAGCTGGGACTATAAGTGCCCGCCATGATGCCTGGCTAATTTTTTCTATTTTTTTAGTAGAGACGGGGTCTCTCTCTCACTCTGCTCAAGCTGGCCTCCTGACCTCAAGCAATCCTCCAGCGTTGGCCTCCCAGAATGCAGGGTTTTCACACATTCTGATCCTGCAGGAGATTGCTTTATTCCCTTCATCTAGTTAATGGCCTGCCTACTCGTCAGACGGTAGCTCAAACTTCAGTTTCTTAGGTAACCTCATCCCTCAGATCACTCAGCTATCTCAATTTATATACACATTTAATTGGTTTGGTATCTGTATATAATGTAATCTCCATGAGGGCAAAGATTGCCTTTGTCTAGTAAACAGCTGTTTCCCTGAGGCCTAACATACAGTGCAGTAGGCACTCAGGAAACACTTCTCATATCACTGAGTAAATTAAATTGAGGTAAAGTAATATTATGAGCCAGCAGGTAATACTGTGGACCAGCAGCTTGCTACTTATTTTGTAGATAAGCGTTTCCCAGGGCCTGAGATGGCTATGCTATGCCATTTGGGGAGGATGGTTAAGATAGCAAAGCCCTTTTATGGTAGTGCCTCCTTAAGAGTCATCAAAACTCCGCTGACTAGCTCCTTCACCTCAAACTCCTGGGCTCAAGCAATCCTCCTGCCTCAGCCTCCCAAGTAGCTGGGACTACAGGCATGTGCCACCATGCCTGGCTAATTTTTTCTATATATTTTTAGTTGGCCAATTTCTTTCTATTTTTAGTATAGACGGGGTCTCGCTCTTGCTCAGGCTGGTTTTCGAACTCCTGACCTTCAGCGATCCTCCCGCCTTGGCCTCCCAGAGTGCTGGGATTATAGGCGTGAGCCACCACGCCCGGCCAAATCACGTAACCTTTTAATGTCTTAGTTTTCTCATCCACGAAAGGAAATGATGATAGTAGCCGCCCCTCTGGGTTATTGTAAGCTTATGTGTAAACTGCTTATTGCATTGCCCACCCTGTAGTAAGCACTCCATAAATATTAATAATTATTATATATCATTAATTGTGTTGGAAAATTCCCTACCTCCAGATAGAGTTCTGTGAGAGTGGTTGGGGACTGACATTCAGATTGACTCTCCAAACTCAATTCACTTACGCCTCAACTTCGCTGATGTGACAGCTCGAATCAGGCACCCGGATTTCAGTCCCAAGGATGTTTTGCTTTCAACAAATGGCAGCAGCGGTCTTCTCAAGGGAATGGGCTCGCTGTCTTCCGCCCCCTAGGACTCTCGGGGACACGGAATTCCTAAGATTTAAAATCCAGTCAGAATGGTATCGTTTCCTCTTTGTGTCCTCAGTCTCTGGCGCTTCCTACCATTCCTTTGCAAACATTCAGAACCAGAGAGGGTGCAAGTCGTGTCTATGCCAGCGACTCTCGGGAATCGCTTCTAATATATAGCTTATTTAAATGTTGCATTGTGCTACTTAGGGGTTGAAGAGCAGCCTTTTCGGATGTGGGACTCGAACTCGAAAACCGTAGCTCTTCCTCCATTTCCCGCCTCAGCCGGGTGACGGAGAAGTGGGCTCCTGGATTAAGGAACAACCACCGCAGCCGAGGGCGGGAGCAAGGTGCGCGCGCCGAGTAGGGGGAGGGGCCGGACGCACGCCGAACCAGGACCTGAGGGCGTGGGTGCAAGCTCTCGCGAGAGTGGGTTTGTTCTTGGGCTGCAGCGGCTGCTGCTGCCTCCTCTCACCAGCGCCGTTGCTGCGGGGGATTGTGGGAGCCTCCGCGTCCCGCTCGCTGGGAGAGCGATAGCTCTCCTTTTCCCTCTCCCTCTCCCTAAGGTAGGCGTGAGGCGGGTAAGAGTCGGGGTGGGGTGGCCGGGGGCTCTCCGTGTCCGCCGGGAGGGGACAGCGACGGCGACAGAGGCCGCGGGGATTCGGCGGCGCGCCTTTCTCGCTCGCTCCCGCTTCTCCGCTCTGCCTCCCTCCGCGCTGCGTATGTGAGCCGCCTGATCGGCGGCCGCCATGTTAGGAGCGCAGCGGCGGCGCAAGCAGCCTCCTCGGGCAGCGGAGGTGAGCGGTCCCGGAGGGAGACACGCGGCCAGCCAAAGGCCCTGGGTACGGCGGGATAGTCAGGGGTGCCGAGGTCCGCTCGCCGGCGGTGCTTCCCGCGTCCTGGGCTTTCTGTGGGCGGGGGCGGGACAAGCCCGTTACATGCGGGCCGCACCGCTGAGGGGGAGGGAGGAGCGCTCGAGGCCTGAGGGACAGAGTGTCCATTGGAGGCCTGCCCTTTGGGGAGAACGGTTAAGATGGCAAAGTCCTTGGGTAGCGCCAGCCCCAAATGATCCGTTTGCCTTTTTTCCTCTGAAAATGTGCCCCAAAATGGAGGATTTCACAGACTCTGAAAGCTGGATGTTTGAGCAACGCTTCTTTCTCTCCCTTGTGTCACGGCCTTCGCGCCGCTTCTCGCCCATCGCTTCGTAGCGCCCCCTCAGGCTCCCCCGCCCACACGCGCGCGCGCGCGCTGTTTTAGCTGGACAGCAGAAACAATTCCCTGCCCCCTCATCGCTTAAAAATGGCCGAAAAATGAAACGTTAACGCTTGTTTTTCGTATTGCGTCGTGGAGAAAGCCTTCTGCAGTATTCTGCGAAGAAAGTGGTTTGTTCGTTTAGTCAGTCACCTGCCATCCTTTTTCTCTTCATAAAAAATACTATTAGTTCAGGTTCGTCTGAGAGGATCGTGTGGTGGGGGACCTTCCGGTTTCCAGACAAAGGGTTTGGAGAGTACCGTGGTGTAGTCGCCGGGTCGTCGTTCATTTCTAGCTCTGTGCCATGTTCTATGCTCTACATTTACCGTGGATGAATATCCCCTAGGTGTTTATCCTGCCCTGTGGCCCTGTTCTGTGGAATATCCCTTTCTGTGGAATATTCCTGTTGGATCGGTCACAGTTTTTCAGCTAGACATTTCTAGAACGGTTATGGTGATTCCGAAATTTCTAGTCTTTCAAGCGCGCTGGAATAATGTGAAGAGTCGTTGATTTCGCAGGTAGTAGTCACGAAATTTTGTGTTGAGGCCGCGTTCTATATGTTAAACCTTGGTTTAGATTTTTCAATAGTAGGTAAAATACATTTTTCTCCCAGAAAATTTAAATAGACTATAGGAGCAAAAATTATATCTAGGCTATTTTCATAAATGTTCAAAATAAAATTTCCCTCTGAAAAATCATTTTATTAATGGCTCAGTCATCTGCGCAGTCTACACAGTTTTTCAACATTTGTATTGTTTTAGAAATAAGGGCGGGGAGGGTACAGATTTTTGTTGCAAAAACACTATGGGTCATGCCTTTTCCGTTTAAATAGAATGTTTTTACAAACTCGAAATTAAACACCATTGTACCACGTGAAGATTCTTCTGGTTGGTTATGTAAGATTTGAAAGAGATCATTTAGCCAGAAGATATTTGTGTTGAAGTGCTTTAAATTTATATTTCCTCCTTTGCACTTAACATTATATGCTTATAACATTAGTTTATACTTTATTGAGAGAAGAAGTTTCACTTTATCTATTTTCCTTTTCACCTGTGTACTGCTTAAATAGCATTTCGAACTAATTCGGAAGGATTTAACCACCCTTGTTATGAACACTTATGTTAAAAGTCTTTAAACATACTAATTTTATTGATGCTTTTAGAGAATGTAAACGCAAATATTATAAATCAGTTAATGATATTAAGTAGTCAAATTTTAACTGGGGAATGAAGCGATAATGTCATTATTTTGGAAGTATTACATAGCCCGAATTCCTGATTTTATAGAAGAGAAGATTAAAGTCCAGATAGGTCCTGGACTATCCTGGGTTGTATAGTTAATCAGTGTGGCATAGAACTGTTGGGTCTTGATTCAATCAATGGAAGGACTATACTTGCAGGAATTTATTCTAGGGGAATAATTAGTCAATGATTTGTGTATGTAAATGTCAATATTATTCATTAAGCATGTTAATCTAAAGATTCAACTTTTGGGAGATCTTCTAATTTTAATGTGGAAATTTAAAGCTATACAGCTACTTGAAACAATATTTTAGGAGGAGAGTAATGATGGGAAAATGATAATGGTATGCATTATTAACCGGGAAAGAAAACATCTTAAAACCTCAGATGTCAAGTTTGATTATTTTGTTTGTTTTTAAAGGAATATGTAAAACATGGAAATAGAGATGTACACCAAAATATTGTTTGGTCAGGATGTTGGCATTATGTGTTTGTGTTTTCTTCCTAGTGTTTTTCTGAAGTTTCTACAATAAATTACTTTTGTAATGAGAAAAAAATGAAAAAAATTTGTGTAAATGCTGGAACTGCTTGAAAGATGAGAATCTAATGTATTCTTAAGGGTAATTGAGATAAAATTGAACCAGCTTCTTGAAATCTAAAAGTGCAGAGTATTGAGAAGTGATAAAAAGTGCTTGTTATTTGAGATATTCTAGTTATTATGTATAGGTAAACATAGGAATCTGAGAAGATGACTAGATAAAAATGTTAAAATTGTGATTGGGACTAATACCAATTAGCTTACAATATGAATGCAGCTGTTAACTATTTTAAGAATGATCAAAACCGTAGAAATGAATAATGGTTTGTTAAATGTTCTTAGCACATTTTTTAGTTAACAGTACTTGTTTTTATGTATTTCCTTTGGTTAGAATTAGGTAAAACTATCCCATACTTCTGGCTACAGGTTCTGAAAGTGGATAACTGACATTTGGGATGGAGGATATTAGGTTGGTTGGGGTTGGGGTGGAAGGGTTGTAGACTACTACTGTAGTTTTGTTACTTTGTATATACGTGGTTGGTTATTCCAAGGCTTAACACTGTCCAAGAAACGAAGTGCTGTAATTTGTAATTGTTAGCTATGTAGTAGACCTTTCTCGTTGGATCATAAGGATCTAGGGGTCTGAATTCTTGCCCTCCTCTCCCCCAGACAGGGTCTCCCTCTGTTGCCCGGGCTGGAGTGCAGTGGCATTGTTATAGCTCACTGCAGCCTTCAATTCCTGGGTTCAAGCTATCCTCCCACCTCAGCCTCCAGAGTAGCTGGGACTACAGGTGGGCACCCCTCTCCAGCTAATTGTTTTATTTTTGTAGAGATGGGTCTCAGTATGTTGCCCAGGCTGGTCTCAGACTCCTAACCTCAAGCGATCCTTTGAGATCTCTGAAAGTGCTAAGATTACAGATGTGAGCCACCAGGCCTGGCCTAGATATGTGCCTTTAAATGGGTGTATAGGCACTTAAAACCTTAAAAACTTTAGGTTTTAACTTAGTTCATTTCTATTGTAAACATAAACATAGACTTGTAATAGAGTAGAAGTTACAAAGTTATAAGTTATCTTTCCAGATCTGAATATAATTTATTTACTGGGACAGGTCTGTGTGATTGGAGTGGGGAGTGCCTTTGATGTGATGGTGATATGATACAATTTTTCATTTGTATATCAAACTCTATGTTCTCTGTACAGATAAGGCTCAAGGCTCTGAAAGTTCTGTATGAAGTAGTAATGAAAGCTTAGGCTTAAATTTTTTTTTAACTATTCTAAAATTTAAAAGATAATTGATATAAAATACTTGCTTTTTTTTCCTAGAAAATTTAAAAAATGACATCTAGCATTCTCTTTGATCTAGAATCCCAATAACTTGTAGTTGTTGGTACATGTCCTCAGGTTAGTAGGTAAACAAAGAGGGTGCTCATGGTTGGTGGGGGGCTGTAAATAGTTCTTCCCAGCTACTGCTGCTGGATAAGAAGAGTAAAGAAAAATAAAATAAAATGCTTAGGGTAGACGTCTTAGTGGGCTGGCAGTAAATGCAGCAAATATGGAAAGTAATTATTTAATTAATATTAGAGTCTAAGTAGGATCTTTGATTTGCAGTATCATCTTTCAGTTCATGAAGATGCCTAACTTTCAGATCTTTAAGATGATGTGTATGGTGGTTTTTTCCTCCTTTGTGGGGATTATTAGTATATTAAACATTCTTCCTTGATATGGTAACTCAAAGGAGAGTGAAGATTTAAATGCAAATTTTGAAAATTTAAAGTATTTGAGAATCTAACTTAGGCAGTTAGTTGGCGAGGAAAGATTAGTGTCAAAGAAATACAGATGTTTGAACTCAAAATATTCTTTCTGTGAGAAGATGTGAAACAGCAGACCGATTTAACGTATACTTGTGTCTATCCATGTGTGGGCCATGATATCCTGGAAGAGCACCCTGGCGAGGGAAGTTTTGCACTTATGTACCAAGGCACACCAAGAAATATTAGCAGTATTCTTGGTAATGGCAAGAAATTGAAAACAGTTTAAATGTCCATCACCTGTAGAATAGATAGCTATATGTGCATACATGATGGTGCAGTGAAAATGTAGGTTTAATTCACTTAAGTATAAATGTAGATAAATCAGTTTTTAAAAACTAAATCAATACATACTAAATTAATTTATGTGAAGTTTAGAAATGCAAAATGAACACTGTTTTTAAGGATACATACATTAAATGGTAAAACCTAAAAATAAGGAACTGTGGGGCGGGGATGTATTGGAAATTGCCAGGTAAGAGATTTCTTAGGTCTTGTTAATGTTCTATTTCTAAACTTGGGTAATTGTATATACACTGTGGCTTGTATAATACATTGCATGATTAAAAGAGGAATGCTGGACCTTAAGAGAGTTACTAGTATTGTGTGAAATGAGGACAGGAGGGGCGCGTCCAAGCTAATAATAGGTTTTACACAAGTACCAAGCATTTTCTGTAAACGGACTATCAAGCAGACCTTTCTATGGGACGTTGGGTTATGGTAGGAAATAGGTTTAGAGAAGTAGGATGGAACCAATATGTGAAAGGTGTTGAAAACCATAGTGCGGACTTCATGTGGTAAGTAGTAGTAGGTCTTTGAGCAGGAGAATGTGAAATAATAAGTTTCAGGTGGTTTGTATTGGAAGGTGATGAGCTGTGAGCTTGGATGAAAGGAGGCCAGCTGAAAGGCAGCAGGACTGGGGATCTCCAGTAAGGTATGGGAGAGGGAGTAGAAAGGTAAGGGCTGTATTCTGAAGAATGAGAAGATAATTTAAGCACAGATTGGCAATAGATAATGAAGAAGAAAAAGGTTTTGACTTGTCCACTTTCACTAGAATCAGCTTCTCTTCTATGATCTTACCTGTCAAAGTTACTACCAGTCTTTAAATCTGGTTTTTTAAGCTGATTCCCGGAGCAGTTTGACAAAGCACAAATTTGAATTTCAGCTTTGAATGGAAATCGATAGCACATTAAAGTTGATCTATGAAATAGTACAGTACAAGTGAGAAAGGTTTATAAGCCCCTTGTTCACATGCATCTCTTACCTCTAAAGTTTTTCTTGTGTAAAAATAAGGAAAAATAGATTTCATCTTCTTCGTTTTATGAGGATCAAATTACACACCAAAAAAATGACTGTGGTTTTTACTATGAAGTAGGTATTATTTTTATACCTATTTTACATGTGAGGAAACTGATGTGAAGTAATTTGCTCAAGATCAGACAGTTACTTTGTAGTAGAACCAGGGTTAAAATCAAGGCATTTGGGCCCTCAAAATTCACTGTATATGAAATTGGAGTTGCACAAATGTTTGTGGAAGTCAAGAGAGTGGAACATTAAGTGGAGGGATAAGTCTTAAGGCTGTAGAATGGAGCCTTGAGGGAAACCATTGATTTTGCTTCAGTAGAGAAGAGAGTAAAGTCATGTTTGTGTCTTAAATCAAGAGTAAACATTATTAGTTAAATGGAATAATTTGTATCTTACAGTATGGGTTTATTTCAATCAGTTTCCTGTGTAGCTTCAATTTGAAAAGATTTCATAGGCCGGGCATGGTGACTCACACCTGTAATCCTAGCACTCTGGGAGGCTGAGACTTGAGCTGAGGATTTCTGAACCAGCCTGAGCAAGTGTGAGACCCCGTCTCTACTAAAAATAGAAAAAATTAGCTGGGCATGGTGGTGCGTGCCTGTAGTCCCAGCTACTGGGGAGGCTGAGGCAGGAGGATCGCTTGATCCCAGGAGTTTGAGGTTGCTGTGAGCTAGGCTGAAGCCACGGCACTCACCCAGGCAATAGAGTGAGACTATCTTAAAAAAAATTTTTTCATGCTGAATTAAAAGTCACTAGGAAAATGTTTTAAGCCTAGGAAGAAGAAAATATTATGCTAGGTTTGAGTGGTAATTTCTTCTACTGATTAACATGAAGTTTTCTATCTTCTCAGCAGCTGAAGCCACTGCAACACTTACCTATCATTAATTAGCCTAAGGATCAAGAAGTGGACTAGAAGTTGACTACAGGTCTGTCAGATGGATTAAGAGTAGTAGTCTTAAAGCAATTAAAATATTATGCTTGTTTTTCAGCCTTCCTGGCACTACACTTTATAATGTTTTATCTTTCCTATTGTGGAATGGCACATAACTTTATATAAAACTGAAATTAATAGAGTTTTATTTCCTATGGGGTTAACTGGGTTTTTTCCTCTTTTTCTGTTTTTTTCTTTGTTTCTTTTGGGCGGTTATAACTGGTTTTTTATTTTAAAAAAACTCTGAAGCCACTCAGTCACATGCCATGCAAGATGAGATTATGACACTCAAAAACACAGAATATAAGATTTGAAAGTGGCTCAACCTTTAGGAAGAAAACTGAATAGATCATCAGATTGTATAATCAAAATCCTGAGCCCTTAAATGAAATAACTGTTATAAAATATATTGATAAGATATGACATAAGCATTATAAATTGAAAATTTTCTAACACTTTTAAAATGGAAACTATGTTGGTAAATTCTGAATAAAGCCATTATAAGATTGAATAAGTGAAGAAAAATAAAGAAGTCCTGACCACAGGAATCAATGTTTTTGTGTGGTGAGTGCCAAAAATCAAGATGGCTGCCTTTCCAAAAGATGCTGCTTTGAAATTACTGATAGCAAACTATCCCTACCATCTATCAGTGACATGGTTAAGACACTTTTACTAAATTAGTTTTGCTGATTGCTCCCTTAAACAATATTAAGTTTATTTTCACATGAATAAGTTAATAAATCATAAGGTTATTTGGCCATAATAGAACATTTGGCAAATCTGGAAATTTCTTACCACCTTTTTGTGTGTGATAATTATTCAGAAGAGGAAAATATTATAAGAAACTATAGTTTTTTAAGCTGTTGCTTATATGTTTGTTAGTTTGGATTTTCGCTCTGTTGCCCAGGCTGTAGTGCAGTGGCACAGTCATAGCTGCACTCCTGGGTTTGAGCAATCTGTCTGCTGAGCCTCCTGAGTAGCTGGGATTATTATAGGTACATGCCACCATGCCCAGCTTTTTTGTTTTGTTTTGTTTTTGTTTTTTTTGTAGAAACTGAGTCTCACTATGTTGCCCAGGCTGGTCTTAAACTCCTGCCTAAAACATTCCTCCCACCATGGCCTCCCAGAGTGGTAGGATTACAGGCATGAGCCACTACACTCACATTTTATATGTGAGATCAAAGGGTTAAAATAATGTCACCATTAAGATATTTTTTTCTGAGTAACTCTACTTTTATCATTGTACCACGTGCCATCTTTTATGATTTCATAGGTGTTATTATTGAACCACTTTAAGATTAGTTGTTTTTAAGAAGTAATTATTTCACACAATTGAGAATATAGCTAAAGATCCATATGGTTAGTAGTAGATACCGTTAGGACAGAATTTTAATTTTATTTTTTCCTATAATGCCTTCTAAAGTTGGCTTGTGCTCATTTTATTAATTTCTATGAATAACTCCCTGAAAGAATGACTAAGGGCTCTTAGGTAATCTTTATTTTATGCAGGAGGAAATCTAGATCTGAAACAACCATTTGCTTCTGTTCTTCATGAATTTTCAGGGTGTGTCGTGCCAGACTTCTGTCATTTTCTGAAATATTTAGAAATATTCTAGTTTTTAATTGGAGAAGAAATAAATCCAATAAACGATATCAGATATTCCTGGAATGGGAGATAGACTATTAACTGAGAACAATTTTAACATAGGAGTAGTTATCTGTTCAGATGTTGAATGTGAAACTAATATTTTTAAGACCATTTAAAACTGTATCATGAAATAGGTTTAAGTTCCAGATTAATTATTTGAAGTTGTGTATGAAAATGAGTTTTAGACTCATTTGTTAAGAATTTGATGATCAGATTGTGGTGGTGGTAGGTTTTGTTTTTAATGTTTCCTGGTCTTAGAGTGGAGATGCTTTGGTGGGCATTTCGAGTTTATTGTTTAGAGATTTTAAGTGGGTAAATTGGATTTTGACATTGTTTTTTTTTTCCCTCAAAGGAGCTATTTTCAAAATTGTGTTAACCTCTAATACAATTTGCCATGAAAAGGCAATTTTATAATTATGAAAAGAAACTTGGAGTAAGAAAGCTAATCTTTTATAAAATTTTAGTAATTTAGTAAATGTCTCAATGTGTGCTAACTATGCTAGTAGGCAGCAGATCCCCTGTAAGTGAGCCTTTAAAAATGGCCCGTACGTTTTATGTTTAACCTAGACCATAGATAGAGGAACCGTTTTCAAAAGTGCTTTCTCAACAGTGTTATCATATCTGATTTCTCTCAATTTCTTTGTTCTAATAAAAACATTTTTAGAAGTTGGTTTAATTATTTGCAATTTGACCAGAAGTCCAACCACGGAGCTTCATTTTAAGTTGAAACTCTGAGTATCTCAAAAATACTAAGGTTTTCATCATTTCAGCAATTACCTGTTGTCATTGGGATTTGTTTGTCTTGCCCCTTTTCTAAGTTTTTCTGACATCCATTTTCTGTTTTGTCGTAAGGTTATCATCTTTTACCTTTACTTCTCAACTTTTCCTTTTGTATATCCACTGTTTTCATATAAACTACCAAAAATGTAATTAAGCTCTGTATTCTAACCATATTTCCTTAAAATATGGCCATTTTAAAAATTATACATATAACATCATAATTTCTCTGAGGGAGAAATATAGTTCTTTCAAAAGACTGACTTTTCAGTAGTAGAAAGCTTTGGCCTATAGCATGAAAGTCAAAGCTGCAATCAGTAATAACCCTGATATTTAAACATTTTTATTTTTAAAAACCCTCTAAAGGTTTGACTTTTTAAAAAATATATGTGAAAATTTAGGTTCAGGTGAGCCAGATATGTAAACAAAGAAAAAAAATTACAGGGACCACCAGTGTTTACATAGCATTTCAACCATCATTCTGTGGCATTTATAAGACATTTCAAAGAAACTTTCATCCAAAGAAATCAACATGTCTTTATTAGTTTTATCTGAAAGCTTAAGTAGTTTACATAGTGGATCTCATCTAGAACTAGTTTCTTTGGTGTCTCAAATTCATCTTTCTTGGTGTGCAAAAACATCTTCTGTAACTCCAGCCACCTCTGATAGCATTTCTGTGTCTTTTTTAACATTATTATATCTAAATCTTTCTTGCCTGTAACTTTTTTAATACTTCCTCAGCCACCGTATTCGTCTAGTATATCCTTGCTTTAATCTATCATTGGTGGAATTGGTCCCATAATAGACTTGTACCTACTGAATATTGTCTGGTTTTTACTGTGATAAAGTTTAACATGTTAAACTACTAGTGCTTAGGTGTATTAATGATCAGACATACAAAACTTAGCAACGCCTCATAATAGAATTCTGTAGCAAACAACTTCCGATTTACCTCTGTATGTAGTTGTGATTATAAAATTGTTTCACCAAGGACATTTGTTATGTATATCTTTTAATGAATATTTTATGAGACTCATGTAAATTATTTGCAAATTCTTATGTGACAGTTTCTGAGGCACAATGCTAATGATTTAAGAAAAAAATGAAAATAATTTCATCCAGAAACACATCTTGGGGGATCTTAATTTTTAGAACTTAAATTCTCCAGGTGATTGGGTTATTCTTGTGAAGAGTTTAGAGGAATGTGTGTAACAAGATCTCATTTTCATTTTTACCTGTTTTGAGCTCTAGATGTGTTTGTAACCCTGAGCATTAAATGAGTACTGGTGGATATAACTTGGGAAATTTCCCTTCTTTAAATCGTACCTGTATTTACTGTACCTAGGTTTTTTTCCTTGAGAGTGCTCCTATTTCTGTACTGACCAGAGTTCTCCTTACCTTGTAAGATTAGATACCAAGTAAGTACTGCCTGATGTAGGATGGTCAGTAAGAAGGCAGTTAGTTGTATGACTTAAATTTGGGCAGAAATCCTTAAAAACTGTAGGAAATGACTTATTTTTCTTATTCACATCTGTCTTCACCTCAAATTGATTTTGCTGCATAAAGGTCTCAGCTATTATGTTTGGTCTTAAATCTTATAGTAGGTACTTGACACCTAAGCTTCATTTACTTGTGATTTTACTTGGTTCTTTCTGATAGTGATAATAGGTCTCATTTTCCAAAGCACAATACAACTGATTCATCTTTGACTTGCTGACCTTGATTTTTTGTTTTTAGTCTTCTGGAACTTAAGCATCATACTATAGGGTATATTTTTATTCTTCTAAAAGAAGAAACCCATCTATATTTTTGCTGAAATTTTGATGTGCTCAGACATCTAACCCTTCAATTTAAATGTTTTTAAACTCAGTATGAAATTCCCTTTAATAGTTAAACTTTAGTGTGAAAGACTACTTTTTAAATATCTATATGCAGGCTCTGCATACATCTGGAATCTGTTTAAGATATGTAATAAATTCCTTGTAAGTTTGAGATCTTAAATGGTTTTTTTTTAAATCAACATGATGCATAAGATTTTTTTCTTAAAAAAAACGGCATCTACTTAAAGGGATTTATGACTAAAATTGCTTATTTTTCTACAGAGTTGTCTGCTGGTTCTCAGCTTGAAGAAGATTCTACAGTCCTTATTGATCCTTTTTCTTGGCGTTACCATTTTTTGAAGCAAAGTTAACCTAGCTTTCTAGTTTGAGCTTTCTTTTTGGCCATCTTTAAAAAAATTTTTTTTTTAAATCTATAAAATAGACAAGAGATAGTTCTACAATGTCCAAGTCATTCCAGCAGTCATCTCTCGGTAGGGACTCACAGGGTCATGGGCGTGACCTGTCTGCGGCAGGAATAGGCCTTCTTGCTGCTGCTACCCAGTCTTTAAGTATGCCAGCATCTCTTGGAAGGATGAACCAGGGTACTGCACGCCTTGCTAGCTTAATGAATCTTGGAATGAGTTCTTCATTGAATCAACAAGGAGCTCATAGTGCACTGTCTTCTGCTAGTACTTCTTCCCATAATTTGCAGTCTATATTTAACATTGGAAGTAGAGGTCCACTCCCTTTATCTTCTCAACACCGTGGAGATGCAGACCAGGCCAGTAACATTTTGGCCAGCTTTGGTTTGTCTGCTAGAGACTTAGATGAACTGAGTCGTTATCCAGAGGACAAGATTACTCCTGAGAATTTGCCCCAAATCCTTCTGCAGCTTAAAAGGAGGAGGACTGAAGAAGGCCCTACATTGAGTTATGGTAGAGATGGCAGATCTGCTACACGGGAGCCACCATACAGAGTACCTAGGGATGATTGGGAAGAAAAAAGGCACTTTAGAAGAGATAGTTTTGATGATCGTGGTCCTAGTCTCAACCCAGTGCTTGATTATGACCATGGAAGTCGTTCTCAAGAATCTGGTTATTATGACAGAATGGATTATGAAGATGACAGATTAAGAGATGGAGAAAGGTGTAGGGATGATTCTTTTTTTGGTGAGACCTCGCATAACTATCATAAATTTGACAGTGAGTATGAGAGAATGGGACGTGGTCCTGGCCCCTTACAAGAGAGATCTCTCTTTGAGAAAAAGAGGGGCGCTCCTCCAAGTAGCAATATTGAAGACTTCCATGGACTCTTACCGAAGGGTTATCCCCATCTGTGCTCTATATGTGATTTGCCAGTTCATTCTAATAAGGTGAGTTAATGCAACAGATGCTTCTAATTTCTTTTACATTGTAGTGCCTATTCTGTATTTACCTATATCTTTTACTCTAATTCTGTAGTCTGATGACACTGAGTCGAGAATTTTTTACTTTTGAGAACACTTTATTTGGAAGGTAATTGTTTTTGAGCATTTTAAACCAGGGCTTTACATTAATACAATCTGCCTAGATTACTTCTGGCCACAAAGCTGTCATCCACTGGGATTATCTTGTTGGTTTTTGGCATCAATATGTTCTTCTTAATCATATATTTAAGCAGGTTTTTTGTCTGCTTTGTTGAATTGTTTTAAGTATTTTTTTGTAGTCAATGTGCTCTACCATTCAGGATGCTAGATTTCAGCTCTCCATCTGTCTTGATTGCTGATTTGTATGTAGTAAAGATGTATTCTTGAACAATTCTCTTTTTTTCCTTATCTGTGGCTACAGGGAAAGTTAATGTAGAGCCCTGGTGTTTGTTTCAGTATGTTTCATATTTTAGATTAGTTCATTCTTCCTTTTTTAATTTCCCTTTAACACAAACTCTCATGCTATGACTGAAATTTTTCATCATTTTTTTTCTCCTTTTCCACAACTTTCTTAAACATACTTCAGAACTCACTTTTTATTATCCCATATTGCATCTATCCCTTTAGAGACTTGGACAAATCAACTACTACAGTATCCTGCTCTGTGTTCCTCGTAAACAAATTCTTTTTCTGAGTTAGGCTTAGACTTCTGGTATAGTCATTTGAAAAAAATATCTAATTCTCCTTTGCTTTAATTATCACATCTGGCAAAATGGGAACTTTTTTAAAATGCCCTTTAAAATACACTGTCCCTTCTCTTTCAACTTTTTCAGTGTTATTCATTCTCACTGGTTTTTTTTCAAGCATACAGTGCAGTTGACACGAAGTCAACACCATAGCACCCCATTAGCTTGATCTGTAATCTGTGACCATCCATTTTTCCTGATGTACTGTATAGTTATTCTACTTAACTGGAACAAGTTGCTGCCATGAAATTGATTTGATGGTTACTGTTATGGGTTTTTCTTTACAGTAACATCTGGAAGGGTCATTTTCTTTTCATATCTATTCCTTTGATATGCATTTTTTAGTGAGTATTTTTTAGTAGACTAAATCATATCCTTAGAGATTTTGTTTTTAGTATTCTGTTAAAGAGTATTACCAGTCACTCCCTTTTCTATGTTGGGATATCAGTTTTGTCTTTTACTCTCTAATCCATACCAAAGTAAATTAACAAATGCTAAATTTAGGTTTATAGATTTATTTTCATTTAAGAAATAGAACCCATAAAAGTCAGCAAGTCTTAATTGGTAGATGTTTTGCTTGTTACCTTTTTCTAAATTTGTTGGATATGTTTAATATATCATGGAATTTATGGTTTTTGTTCAATATTAAACTTCAAGTTTTAGGTCTGGTGTGAATTGATAAAATGAAAAGTCCATTAAACTTTGGTGACTCCAGGTTTTTCTTTGTTACTTCTTGCCTGTTTATAAAGAAATAATAGTAGAAAGGGCAGTATGACCAGTGTGCTCAGAAAGGATCTCTAAATTCTGAGGAAAATAGATAGTTGTAGTGTTTAAAATGAAAGTGATTCTACTGGAGTCATCATAAAGCTATTGGGACATCATAAAGGAACACAAAAGGAAACCATGAGAGGACTCACATTAGAGAAAAGTTTGTTTTTATATATGATTATTCTTTTCTCTTCAACTTTTACTGCCTTCTATTTCCTGAAGAAGGCTAATAACTTAAGTGGCTCTAAATTAACAAAAGAGCAGTTTTTAAATATTTGATGAAACATTGGATTCAAGATTAAGATACCCTACCCTAGTATAAGAGATACTTTTAGCCTGTAAAAATGCTTAAGTTCTAGCTACTTTGGGTATTGCATCAAAATAGTACATTTAAGAACTATTTTAGAGGCCTTTTATTTGGTTTACAAAATTTATGATATTTTTTAATTGGACTACTTTTAAGAAGTTTAAATACATGAATTTTTTAAAATTTCTAGTTGCCTTAACATGTTTTCTATATATGTGCATTATTGAAAAAAATAATTAAAATTTCACTTTGGCAGTGGACTCTTCTCATTTTATAACTGATACAGAAACGCTTTTATAGAAAATTCCTGTGGTGGAAGTAGATAATGAACATTTTTTAAACATTTAATCCTGCTCTCTGGTATTGCTGCATAACTTGGAAAATCTGTTCTTTTCACTTAGTGGTAGTGTTAAATAGTCTACATGATCAGAAGTTCTTCTTACTATGAGATAAACTTAGGTGCAAAACATCTAATTTGTCATCATGGGGTATCATTTTTAGGTGACTTTTAAGTAATGGTGTTGCTTTTATTTCTTTCTAGGTAATTTAGGCCATCAAGTTGCTTTTCTACACAATCTCAAACTTTCCTTAGGTTCCTTTCACTTAAAATTCCCCACTACAGCCCTTTGGCTGTCTTGTCACTTGAGTTTATATTTTTTCTTTTAGTATTACTCTAAAAGCCCATCAATTCTTTATTCTGGCATTCTGGAAGTGCTTTCCAAATTATTCTTTGTTTATATAAATTAAGGTAGCTCAAATACATCAAGGGGAATGTAGTTTTCTTATAGCAACTTCTGAATTCAAAAAGTAAGTCCTTATTCTTTATTAATCTGATTTGAGAATTAGTTCAGCTTAGAATCCAAGGATATAGGTGTTAAAAACCCTTTTGCTTAGTCCTTACCATAAACCAAACAGTAAGAGCTCAGGTATGGTAGTACAGATTAGTGATGAGTGGGTTTGGGAGGTAAATGACTGATTTTTCTCATCTTAGCCTTCCTTTTTAACACTTTAAAAGATGAGCCACACTTTTACCATAAGTTTGAATCTTTAAAGAACATGGGGGATTGGATATAATTTCTGTTCAGCTGTGTATCCTTTGACTCTACTATGAATTAGAAGCATGCCTAATAGGATGACATTTATTTCCTTTCCCAAAACACTACTAAAGAATATTTTTAATAAATTCTGAAGGTTTTTTAGTTGAGAAAGTTCTAAGTTAATGTTTAATTTGTTTAATCCTTCTGAATTTTGTGGACTTTACCTATGGCTGTTACTGCTTATAGCCATTTTAAAAGTGGTCTCCAACAAGTCTGATTGCTATGTTGCCCAGGCTGTTTGGCTGGTCTTGACTTTGGGCTCAAGTGATTCTCATACTTTGGCTTCCCAAAGCACTGGGATTACAGTTGTGAGCCACCGTGCCCGACCTGTTAGCCATTATTTTAAAAAGACAATCTAGCTTTGAAAAACATGGGAATAGCATTTGATAGCTCCCCATATTCTAAGGAAATACTATTCTATTTGGATGTGTTCCATCTTAGTTCTTTCACAGGATTTTAGTAAATTCTATCAGGGCATAGAAATGTATATGAACTGTTGTAGTATAAATCAGTTTTTCCAAAATTAGGATCCCATTTGTAAAATACCATTCTTTTATAAAATACCAAGCTATTCAAAAAAGGAATATCTTGTGCCTTATTTTAGTCCAGCTCTAAGTGAGACACCCCCAACCCTTTAAAAACACATTGCCTAGCCATGTTTTATATCCAAATGTAATGGTATTGGGTAGTGTAGTTTTTTACAGAAATTGCCTCAGTTTATGAAGCATCAATAATAGTTGTAAAGTAGGAATTCCAAAACAGTGCAATACATGCAGCAGTTTGGGGGAGGGTGTTTTGCTTTGTTCGAGCACCTCCCATGTGCTTGGCAAGAGTCTGATAAGCACTCTTTAACTCATTTGCTTTTCACAACAGCCTTATGAGAATATTTTCCCAGTGAATTTAAATAATGTGATCCAAGGATTCACATCTAATGCATTTTGGGAGTGTAACCTAGGCAACCTAGCAGCAGAGCCTACTTTCCCCAACTCCTCTTTCATATATTGCCTAAACAGTTAACTCATTTATATTTGGGTTTCTTTTCCTATAGACAGGAAAATTTGTTTGAATAAAATAAAGTTAATTCCTTCAAATTGAAAATAAACCACAAAGGCACAGAAATTAGCTAAATGTAATGTTTTCCTCCCTGAAATTGGGAAACAGGCATTCCTTAGATTTACTTCTTTATTTTGGGGAAATACAATGGCAGATGAATATTTTGATAAATGGAGATCATTTTCTAGATAAGCCATTCCTGTTGAATTATGTTAGCTTTCTATGGCCATGCTAATCATGGTGCATTTTTCACTACATATTTAGTAGGTAGTACACTTGAAACATGCCTCACAGGCTGGATTAAAGATTCTATTTTTAACTAATCATTCACATTTATAGCATATATTTCCTAGAAGAATAGATATAAACATGGATATTTTATCATTTAGAGTGCTATAAAACACCAGTTCTATTAATATACAATGGTCCATAGTATGGTCTGTAGTAGAAATTAATATGCCTTGCTGATCTCAAGGTCAGTTACTACTCTTGATCTTTATTAACTCTTTATCTTTTCCTTGTCAAGTCTCTAAGTGTGTTGACCAAGTTATCCAGTTTTTCCAAGAATGTGCATAGCGTATTTGAGGGCAGGATCAAGCTTCAGAGATTCAGAAAAATAGCTTTAAATTAAATTAGTGTGATTTAATGAATGGGCAGGTGTTTGTGTAGCCTGTGGTACTGCATAGACATTAACATCCTAGAGTTTGAATGGTTCAGATGAAAATATTTTAGCTTTATTTTTGTTAATTCTACTAATTTACTTTGCTGCAGGAGTGGAGTCAACATATCAATGGAGCAAGTCACAGTCGTCGATGCCAGCTTCTTCTTGAAATGTAGGAGTTTGAAATACCTTTAAAGCATCCTTATCGTGAATCAGAAACAGCCATTATTGGTCTTGGGGAGTTCGTCATTTACTTGTAATATCTACAATGTTATTATCACATAGTAGATAATGTCTAGGCAATACTAATTACAAATAAAATGTTTAGATCTGGAAACCTTATGTTGAATATTAGAAGCAGTGATAGCAATACTTTGTTATTTAATATTATTTCTAAGATACACATTGGTCTTTTTTTATACAAATTGAAATAATTTGTAATAGGCTTAGTAAAAGATAACAGTTGATATATAGAATGGATTCATAATAGCATTTTAAATAATAACATGCTCTAAAAATAGAGACAAGAGAGGGAGGGGGTCATTAAAAGATTGTAATTAGTTGTCAAGCAAAATCCTTAATAACGTATTTTTTGCTTTTGAGATGCCTTTGGTTCTGAGTTTAAGCTGCTACCATGAAATGGAATTCCTAAAGAAACTTCCTGCATAAGCAGCACACAGTCCCACTGTTCACTGGAATTGCAGTTTTCACATATACCTAACTCTGTTAGGGCTATCCTTTCTTTCTAATGTCACAATGCAACTCTGTTCTTGGTATTTAATATTGAAGAAGGCAAATCTGTGGTCTGTTCTGGTTTCTATGTCATCCACATTTCTAATTCCTTGTGCAACACTTTTCCTCCTTAAGATTTAACAAATATAGGAAAATTTTAATTTAAACATATATTACCTACATTTGCAAGCAGTACAAAAGTTTATTCTCAATTTGGATTATTTTGAATTTCTGAAATTTTTCTTTTGAAATATCTATAGGACATGCTTTAAAACTAATATTTCTAACATGTAGATTCTCAGATAACTTTACTAATAAATGATCTCTATTTTAGAGGCCAAACGAGGCTACTTTGTGAAAAGGACAGTTTTATTTTAAAGTTAATTTTCTGGTCTTTTTAAAGCTACCCAGAATGGAATCCTGACAATGATACAGGACACACAATGTAAGTTAAAATTTTTTAAGCTACTGTTTGTAAAGGAGATCAATGTACGGAATGTAATTGATTGTACACAATGTAAGTTAAAACATTTTTTAAGCTACTGTTTGTAAAGGAGGTCAATGTACAGATTCAGGTTTAACTTTGAACATTTCATACATAAAAATATTTTTGGAATTTCTTTACTGAAAATGAGGTTTGATAAAATTCACTGTAGTTGACAAAATTTTTAGCAAATACTTTATATAGTAATTTTTATTCTTCTATTGTTAATATAGATTTTTGCCTAGTTACTTGACACACAGATGCCCTGAAATATTGAAGTGGTCATAGTCATACAAGAGGTGCTTTAACAATAAAGTCTTAATTGTTTCTGTTGAACTTTTTATCATGCTTTATATTTTATGTCTTCATATTACTAGGGGTGATCCCTTCATGTTGCAGCAATCTACAAACCCAGCCCCAGGAATCTTGGGACCTCCACCTCCTTCATTTCATCTTGGGGGACCAGCAGTTGGACCAAGAGGAAATCTGGGTGATTATACAAAATTCATGTCACTTTTCCCTAATAACTTTTACTGTAAAAATTAAATGCAGTGATTATAGGCAAAAGAAGGCTCATTCAAATGTTACTGAAAAATAACATTGCATGAAAAGATATAGTAATATCCTTTTCATTTGTGTTTGAAAGATGTCCATTTTTCAGTTAAAATGGCTTCTTTACAGCAAGTATATTTATTTTAAAAGACTAAAAAGAATATTTTTCTTCACATAAAGGTGCTGGAAATGGGAACCTTCAAGGACCTAGACACATGCAGAAAGGCAGAGTGGTCAGTAATACAGCTCTTGCTTTTACCATATTTACGGTTTTGGGGAATGTGGCTTGACTTAAGTCTTTACTGATTAAATCTGTATTGTGGTCTTTACTATAGGAATACTGTTGCAGTTTGAAAACAGTCAGGATTTTGTATGACTTCGATAATAGTTAAAAATTTAATTTTTATATGCCTGTGGTCTAGAGGTCTCACCTTGATTCAGCATCTTAGAAACTTTGCTCTCTAGTTATATACACAGTATTCAATATAAAAACCAGTGTATAGATTATCTTCTGAAACTTTGAAATAGTATAACCATTTGTTTATAGTCAGAAAGAATTTACTCCAGTGAAATTTGACTTGCTATATGTAGTTATGAATTATTATTTGAACTACTTACTCTCTTCTGGTTAATTGTAGACTATAAAAGTTCTAATGCATAACCTGTTTCATATTGCTTTAAAGAGACTTTTAATGACTTGGTTTCTTCCTATCTGATAGGAAACTAGCCGAGTTGTTCACATCATGGATTTTCAACGAGGGAAAAACTTGAGATACCAGCTGTTACAGCTTGTGGAACCATTTGGAGTCATTTCAAATCATTTGATTCTAAATAAAATTAATGAGGTATGAGTTAAAAGAAGGGTATTATTTATTCATTTTACTAATAGATAATTTACTAAAGGGATTAAATGATTTTGTATTAGAAAAGGAATTAATGAAATCTTAAATCATCAATTTGGAGTATAATAGAGGAAAAAGCCAATAGTTTATATATGTCAATAATATTTGAGTACTGATGATGGATTACTATTATCTTTGTAAATTGTGATCCTGAAGTAGTAATTGCCTTTATTATCATACTACTATAAAAGCTGTAAAAGGAAAATTCTTTGAAAACCCATTTCAGATAATAACAAAATGGTGCCAAGTCATTTCAATCTAATAGCCATAATAAATGATAATATAATTTAGAAGCATGAATATAATCTGAGATGGCCTTTTAATAAAATAGCAAATTGGTGACATTAGTTTTTTGTTTTTCAATTCTTAAAAATACTTTCAGTTTAATGATTAAATATATTATCTGGAAAGATTTGAGGCAGTGTTTTTTGGAAGTAATTTTTTGTACATTTACAGGCTTTTATTGAAATGGCAACCACAGAGGATGCTCAGGCTGCAGTGGATTATTATACAACCACACCAGCATTAGTATTTGGCAAGCCAGTGAGAGTTCATTTATCTCAGAAGTATAAAAGAATAAAGGTAATGCCTATTTTTTTGTTCATGTTATCAGTTTAATACATCATTTTAATGTTTTTTAACTTTGGTTATTTAAAATTGTTGCTAAAAGCTAGACTATTCTTAACTATTGACTATTAATTATAGTACACCTGTCCCCTTTTTTATTAAAGAAACCTGAAGGGAAGCCAGATCAGAAGTTTGATCAAAAGCAAGAACTTGGACGTGTGATACATCTCAGCAATTTACCCCATTCTGGCTATTCTGACAGTGCTGTCCTCAAGCTTGCTGAGCCTTACGGAAAAATAAAGAATTATATATTGATGAGGATGAAGAGTCAGGTAATTTTCATATGGAGGTTTTGAAAAAGATAGATTTCTCAAAGTGCTTTAAGATTTTTCAGTATATCCTCATTTTAGTGAGGAAAGCAGGGGGAGTAGTTTTCTTTACCTTACAGGTAAATTTTGTTAGCCTATACAATGATGAATGGTTTTTTTATTGTCGTTAACTGTTTTGGTTTTGTGTTTTTTCTTTTTTTTTTAAGTCTCAATAGATGGCTCATAGTAAATGATTGAATAAATACTAAAAAGTAGAAAGTTGACCAGGTGCAGTGGCTCATGCCTGTAATCCTAACACTCCGGGAGGCCGAGGTAGGAGGATTGCTTGAGCTCAGGAGTTCGAGACCAGCCTGAGCAAGAGTGAGACCCCCTCTCTACTATGAATAGAAAGAAATTAGCCAAACAACTAAAAATAGAAAAAGTTAGCCAGGCACAGTGGCGCATGCCTGTAGTCCCAGCTACCCGGGAGGCTGAGGCAGAAGGATCGCTTGAGCCCAGGAGTTTGAAGTTGCTGTGAACTAGGGTGACAGCACGGCACTCTATCCCCAGGCAAGAGAGTGAGACTGTCTCAAAACAAAACAAAACAAAAGTAGAAAGTAAAGCTCTCTTACCCTGGCTAGTAGTAGCACTGTTTAATTCTGAATCCTGACACTTGCTTTCTTTACTTTGATTCTGCCAAATTGCTCTTCAGCAAAGCTGCACCAATTTATATTTCCACCAGCATTGTTTGAGAGTACTTTGCAAACTGGATATTACAGACTTCAAAATCTGTGAATTTTAATGGGTGAATTATATTATTTCATACTTGAACTTTAGAAAATTCAGAGAAAGGAAAGCATCTTTTCTTTCTTGTTTTGTTAAATACTTATAACTCAGCATTTAAAGTTTGTGTCCTTCTAGGCTTTTTTATTGTAGTATTTTCATTAATGTCTAATAATCTAATAAACTTATTCTTTTTCTTTTTTTTTTTGAGACAGTGTCTCCCTCCGTCACCCCAGCTAGAGTGCAGTGGCATCATTGTAGCTCATTGCAACCTTAAACTCCTGTGCTTCAAACTTCCTGCCTCAGTCTCCCAAGTAGCTGGGACTACAGGTGCACCCCACCACACCCAGCAAATTTTTTTCTGGTTTTTTTTGTAGAGACAGGGTTGAACTCCTGAGCTCAAACAATCCTCCCACCTCGGCCTTCCAGTGTCCTAGGATTACAGACCACCTCGCCCAGCTGTGCTTATTACTTATTTTCAGAAGGACTGTATATAGGTGGTTTAATGTTTGTTGCTACAGTGATTTTGGGGGCCTTTGTGTATTTGACACCTTGTCCTTATATTATTCAGTGTCTTTAAACTCTTACTAGTATTGCTGTGCTAAAGGTTAGATTTTCCTAACAAGAATATAGAGTAAATAGTAAACACTGGAGTTTTAATACAATTCTGTGAAAAATAATACCATTATTGCAATTTTTTTTTAAGGCCTTCATTGAAATGGAGACAAGAGAAGATGCAATGGCAATGGTTGACCATTGTTTGAAGAAAGCCCTTTGGTTTCAGGGAAGATGTGTAAAGGTTGACCTGTCTGAGAAATATAAAAAATTGGTACTGAGGGTATGTAGTACTTGTTTGTCATCATTTAAAAGTTTTTCACAGCTGGAACCCATTCTATTAAGTGAAGTATCCCAAGAATGGAAAAATAAGTACCACATGTACTCACCAGCAAACTGGTATTAACTGATCAACACATAAGTGGACATACAGGAATAACATCTGTTGGGTGTCGAGCAGGTGGTGGGGGAGGGAATGGGTATATACATACATAATGAGTGTGATGCACACCAACTGGGGGATGGACACGCTTGAAGCTCTGACTCGAGGAGGGAGAGGGGCAAGGGAAATGTATGTAACCTTAACATTTGTACCCCCATAATGTGCTGGAAAAAATAAAAAAAGGGAAAAAAAGTTTTTCACATATTTCAAACCATAACATTCTTACAAACATTTCTGTATGCTAAAAATATGATTATTGAAATACAGGTTTATTGAAAGAGAGAAACCTATTGAAAGAAGTATATTATTTAAAAACCCGTTTTGGGTCTTTTAGTAGCCAAAGTTTTTAAATTGGTGTTCTATAAGGGAGACTTTCAGTGCTTTTATCTATTTAAGATTTTAACAGAGTTCTATCAAAGTTTATTATCCATTTCTCTGTTGGTATGGTAATTGATAAACTTTGGAGTATAGGCAGCTTAAGTTCTTGGGTATGGTTAAAGGAATTGAATAAGCCGAGTTGATTATATAAGGGATGGTCACCAATTATTTCTTGGATAATTATATATTCTGCAAATTAATATGTTTAACTTCTGCAAAACTTTTGTCTTCTAGATTCCCAATAGAGGCATTGACCTACTGAAAAAAGATAAATCCCGGTAATTTCATTTTGTGTGTGTTTATATGCACTGGTACATTAGATTTTTATTTTTCAAACCCAGAAAAATTATGTGTCTTTTTGATTTCAGAAAAAGATCTTACTCTCCAGATGGCAAAGAATCTCCAAGTGATAAGAAATCCAAAACTGATGGGTCCCAGAAGACTGAAAGTGCAACTGAAGGTAAAGAACAAGAAGAGAAGTCAGGTGAAGATGGTGAGAAAGATACAAAGGATGACCAGACAGAACAGGAACCCAATATGCTTCTTGAATCTGAAGATGAGCTACTCGTAGATGAAGAAGAAGCAGCAGCATTGTTAGAAAGTGGCAGTTCAGTGGGAGATGAGACTGATCTTGCTAATTTAGGTGATGTGACTTCTGAGGGGAAAAAGGAGCCTTCGGATAAAGCTGTGAAAAAAGATGCAAGTACTTCAGCAGCAGCAAAGAAAAAGCTTAAAAAGGTAAAGGAAATTTTTATATTAACTTTTAATAGAACACTGTATCAGATGAGTGTTTCAAATTAATTACTGTAGCAGATAAGGAGAATTATCGGAAAAGAGATCATACATGAACCAAAATATAAACATTTAAATCTAAACTCTGCAATAAATAGATTAAATAGGACATTTTATTAGAGTTGCTAAAAAAAAGTCAACTTACAAAAAAGAAACTTTAGTATTGAAGGAAAAGGACTTAAACAGCATTTGCTTCTGTAGTGTAGTGGTGTTGTATAAATAGGCAGTCTTATAGTACAGCTTATGTTTTTAATAGATGGGGTATGAGTTTGTAGTAAGTTACCTGACCCAAGATACTTAAAATATTTTGCCATTAATTCCAAAATTATTGAATTTGAAGAGCTTTTCCTATTTGAGAAATGTAGGCTTGGTCAGATATATTAATACCTTTGAAAATAATTCTGTTAGAACTTGTGTAAGTCACAAGCACATATAAGGTGAATATAAATATAGAAATACGTGGTATAAAGAATAGTAAAACAAAAGACCCATGTTGTGTTGACTACCTACCTTAAAGATTAGGACATTAAAATGCCTTTAAAGCTATCCCTTTAATGTTAAATGGCTCTTGAAATGTAGAGTAAAATGAGATTTTTGCCATCCTATTCTATGGGTTCCTTTTAAGCAACATTCAGCTATTTGAAAACTAATATTTACCTCCAGGTTTTGATGGCTTAGTCAAAAATAACTTAGTATATTTTTCTGACTGGAGTGGATGATTGTTGTGTTTACACTTGTAAGAGCTATTAATTATTGACATGGCATTTATTACATGTCATAAATCTATCTTAGTTCTTTATATATTTATTAATGGAATCCTTACAGTAACCATATGCAATTAAGTGCCATCGTTATTCCCATTCCATAAATGAAATTCAAGCATGGAGAAGTTTAATAACTTAGACTGTTTATAAGTAACAGAGCCAAAATTTAAACCTAGGCAGTTATGCTCCAGAGCTTGATTTCTTAACTATTACATTATTTCTCTCTGAGTGTTTTCTCTAAACAAGAGTTACAAGATACTGTCTTGCAAAGGACATAACTACTTTTATCAAATCAAGTTCTTTTACACATATCCCTAGCAGCATAATACGAATATCCTTATCTCATTTACTTTCTCCTCTTTGTGTGAGGCAGGTCTTCCATTATTTTTTTTTTTGTTTGTTTGTTTTGTTTTTTTTTGTTTGTTTGAGACATAGTTTCACTCTGTTGCCAGGACTAGAGTGCCGTGGCGTCAGCCTAGCTCACAGCAACCTCAAACTCCTGGGCTCAAGAGATCCTTCTGCCTCAGCCTCCCGAGTAGCTGGGACTACAGGCACGTGCCACCATGCCCAGCTAATTTTTTCTATATATATTTTTAGTTGTCCAATTAATTTCTTTCTATTTTTAGTAGAGACGGGGTCTCGCTCTTGCTCAGGCTCATTTCGAACTCCTGACCTTGAGCGATCCACCTGCCTTGGCCTCCCAGAGTGCTAGGATTACAGGCGTGAGCCACCTCGCCTGGCCCCAAAAACCCTATCTTTGGTCATGCACTTTTAAGCCCTAGGTTAAAGGTTTGTGAAGGGGGCACAGGCAGGAAGACCAGTGAGGGGGTTATTTAAACAGGTGAGAAGTGATGAAGGCCACCCTGACCAGTTCAAATTGATCAGTTTAATCTTGGGAAGGAGGCCGGGCGGTTTAACCTTCTCAAGATGGGTTTAATCTTGAGAAGGAGCCTAGCTGTGAGCTAGGCTGACACCACTCTAGCTCAGGCAACAGAGTGAGACTCTGTCTCAAAAAATAAATAAATAATCTTGAGAAGGGTAAAATAGCTGTGAGGAAAGATCACTTAAGACTCCTAGGGTTTTCTTAAACCCTGTTTGTTTGGACTCTGACATGACCACCGGGTCTTGGCAAGTAGAGCCATTTGGGTTAATTCTCTAAACAATGTGGCCGTTAGAATAGAGACAGAATATTTTGTGGGAATAGACACAGTCTTTACTAAGAGGAAAAAGGCTATGCAATGCCCAGCTTTTTGGGCTTTTTGGACAAGTGTATGTGAAGGTATTCAACCTTGAATCAGTTCCTTTCAGCCTTATCGCCCAAAAAATTGGTCAATTCAGATTAAGAGGCACATAAATTAAGTCAAGGAACCAAAGCAAACTTTAGCAACATGTAAGGCCTGGGAAATTGTTTCCATTCTTCCCTACATCCTTATACGGTTGAAATAGGATTAAACTGCACACCAAATGAGAGCTCTGAAGTAGAATGGAGTTACAAAGGGAAATGTGGAGAGAAGGAAGGCAGAGTCTCATTAGGTGGGTCTTAGCTGTGGAGAGGCCATATCTCTACCGACCATCTCCCTGAGTCACTGCCCAGTGGTGTCATCTATTAATTACTTTTCATATATTAAACATATAAATATTATCTCATTGGCACAGTGATTCTGAGATACGAGGCTAGGCCTTGCTTATCCTATTCTGTTTCAAGATTCAGTTTAGGTATCGCCTCCTCCAGGAGGGTTTTCCTGTTTCCCCCAAGAAGATCTTCCCTCCCTGCACCTTCCTGGATTGGGCATGCTTCCTCTGAGCTTCCAAACACCCAATGCTGTTCTTGCCCCACAGTTTCATAATTACCTGTTTCTGTGTCTGTGTCTCCCACTGGCAGACCTTCTCCAGAGGTCACTGCTGGATGTCTGTTTGTTGTGCATCCTCAGCCTGGCCTGGGAGAGAAGCATTCAAGATACGGATTGTGTGGAGTGCTTGAGTCTGTGTAGATCTGACCTAGCTCAGCAAAGGTCTCTACCCCTTACCAGCCAGGTAATCTTAGGCAAAGTTGCTTCCCTTTCTCAACCTCAGTCTTTTAACCTGTGAAATGATGATTACCACTGTCCTATCTACCAGAGGGGTAAGAATCATATATGTGAACATTCTAAACTATAAAATCCTGTATAGTGGATGGTATTCTTCTAATTATTACCTACTTATCAAACATAGACTTTTGGGGAAAAGAGAGTTTTTATCTACCCACATTTGATCTTAGCCAAAAGGCTGAGAAGCAATTAGGAAGTTTTTATCTACCTATCTCAACCTGAAATTGAGTGGTAACATAGTCCTTACTGAAAGACTACAATTTAAGTTTGATAGCGTTAGGAATAAGATAGCAATATTTGCTATTTGATAAGCTACATCTCTTTTGATTCAGAAGCAAGACCATCTTTCTCCTGGAATATTAAAGACATGTAAACAAATGGTCTTGAGAATGTTCTTGACTCTTGAATGCTTATCTTGTATACAGGGTTGTATACAGGCCAAAGTGTGAAGATCACCTGAGACCAGGAGTTCGAGACCAGCCTGAGCAAATGCCTAAGTTCGAGACCAGCCAACTCTACAAAAGATAGAAAACTTAGCCGGGCATGGTGGTGTGTGCCTATAGTCTCAGCTACTCAGGAGGCTGAGGCAGGAGGATTGCTTAAGCCGAGGAGTTTGAGGTTGCAGTGAGCTAGGATGATGCTGCTGTACTCTAGCCAGCATGACAGAGCAAGACCCTGTCTCACAAAAATAAAATAACATAAAATAAATAAAATAAAAGGTAAACTGATAATGTCTGTGCTTTAAAATATGAAGATATCAGTTGAGAAAACTGCAGTTAAAAAAATAAAAATAAAATAATAAAATATGACGATAAAGGCACTGACTTCCCATCAAGCGGGACACGTTTCTTTCCAGTAATGGGGATGAATTTGCAAAGCCAGCTACTCTTGCCTGAGACCACTGAGTGACCCATGGTTCGGCAGGAATGCCCTGTCGGCTGCAAGTAGCTCGGGCTCGGGTGTAGAATAGAGTTCCACTTTAGAGGTGCTTAACCAACCCTGATCCATGTCGTCCCCCCAGGAAACTGAACCTCCAAACCTGGCCTTTATCACATATGTGCTCATGCAGTCCTGTGCAATCCTACAACAGATGAGCTTGAAGCAAATTCTCTCTCAACTTATGATTGATACTATCGCCTAGGCAAGCTAATTAAGTGCTTTGTAAACAGAATCTTCATTTATACTTGCCCAGAAGGGGCTGAGGGAATTTACCTCCCTGCCCCAGGGAAGACATGAATCAACAAGTTGGGAGAGACCAGTTATGTTTTAGGCTTATACTCTATATCAATCGGAGAAGGGGTATGATTTCTTCCCAACTTGGGAGAGGTATGATGGGCTGCAAAATGAGGCTGATTTCCAGTTTTTTCACTTTGTCATATTTTTCAGACTTTGGTTATACCATTTACTTAAAGAAATGTGAATTCCCAGAACAGGAACTTCAAACATAAATACAGAAAGATTCTACAATGTAAATACTAGTGATTTTTGTACCATGGGTGGTTCTAAGATAGTGTACTTGCCATCAGCATGATAATAACGAATGCAGAGAAATGAATCACTTGTTAACAAGGCTCCAGAGTGATTGATCTTTTTAAGGCTCTGCTTCAAGCTCTTCAGTGGCTTCCACTGCCCTGGAGATAGAGCAGGAACCCTCCCCTGGGCCCTCTGAGAGGTGGCTCCTGCTACCTCTCCATTCTTATCTCAGGATTCTCAGAGCTTCATGGGGCCATCTGTTCCCAGAGCTGGCCTTGGTGTCATTCCAGGGTTACACTTTAGGTCTCAGTGTAACCCTGACTGCCCTGACCAAGTTATGTCCTCCAGACTGAGTTTTCGTCCCGAAGAGCAGCTCGCACCTCCCTTTTCCTAGTGCTTGTTGTCCTGGGAATCGGTAGGAATGTGTACCTACCTCAAAGGAGCATCACCAACACCATGCCCTTGCCGCATGGGACATTCTGCTGGTTGTTACTGGTCGTGTTTGTTTCCTCCCTAGGTCGTACCCTCTCGTTCATTCTGTAACCAGACCTCCCATAATGAGAACCGGGCTGAATCACAGGTGCTCAATAAATCCTCGTTGAATGAAGGAATATATACAAATGGGTTGATAGGGGGAAGTTATTGTTTAATAGGTACAGAGTTTCAGTTTGAGAAGATGTGAACATCTTGGAGATGGATGGTCGCACAACAGTGTGAAGGTACTTAGCGCCACTGAACTCTACACTTAAAAATGGTTAAAATACTAAATTTCACATTATGTATATTTTACCACAATAAAAAAGTGCTGAATAAATGTATAAATAATTTTGAACCAGGTCCTATCCAACTCTAATACTTCAATTCAATAAATATTTGTAGAGTACTTACTGTGGGTAAGACATAAGGGTGCACTCTTGTCTTTAGTGTTAATAGTATTAATAGTATAGATTAATAGCATTGATAGGTAAAACACACTCAAATTCAAACCCAATCACCCTTTGTGTGTAAAAAACTAGATGGACAGGTCTTATTTATCTTTAGATCCCAGGCAGCTAGCACTTAATATATGCTCAATGTTTGCTAAATCAAAAATAGGTTATTGGCAAAAATATAGTATTTGTTTAGGCCTTTCCCCATTACAAAACGCTTCCACAAACAGTATCTCATGTTACCATCGAGACTTCTTTACTTTTACCCTTTCTTCTCTTTTCCCTTCCCTTCATGTTAACAGCCACCCCTTCCGGACTTTCTGTTGCCAGAATCAACACAACTTCCTCGATTTCTTTATCCTCATCTTACCGACTGTTTTCAACTGCTCATTTCTAGCTCTCACTCCTTCGTGCCTAAGAAAATTTTGCTATTTTATACCTTTCCACCTAACAAAGTCCAAGAGTCCCAGAAAATAGTTATACTTGACTCTGAGGTGGAAGGCATATTGCTGGGGAAAAGGTCAGTTTAGCAGAAGTTGAACTGGGCAACATGCCCCAGAATCCTGAGAACCTCTCCACCTGCTGCACAGCCTTCTGGGCATCCTTGACAGCCAGTGTTATGCATCTAATTTCATAAAGGAATCACACACCATTTGTTCACTATCTGTAGTTTGCATGGTGGTCATGTTTTCTCAGTTCTTCTTTTATTTTCTACTGAATAAACATCAGTCTTTTTTAAAGTAAGGAAGTAGATAAGAATACTGTATAATAAAATATTAGGAAGTATCATAAAGAAAAGATATTACCAAAAGTATGAGGTTAATCAGAGTGATAAAGAATATTCCCTGTTTTCAGAGTTTAATCTCAAATGGTGACCAGGAGGAAAGACCTCCTTAAACTCTGGTTTTCAATGATAGACAAGGCTATGGTTTGAGAGCGTCTCCCAAAGCTCATGTAATTCCTAATGCAACAGTGTTGAGAGGTTGATTAATGCCCTTACCACAGGAGTGGGTTTCTGATAAAAGGATGAGTTTGGCCCCTTCCTTTCTCTCTTTCTCTCTCTCTCTCTCTCCCTTGCTCCCTCCCCCATCTTCTTTTGCTCTTTCGTCTTCCACCATGGGATGACATGGCAAGAAGTTCCTCACCAGATGCGAGTCCCTTAGCCTTGGACTTTCTAGCCTCCAGGACTGTAAGAAATCTCCATTCTTTATAAATTACCCAATCTGCGTATTCTGTTATAGCAACACAAAATGGGCTAAGATAGACACAATGGAAAGAAGCAAAGAGGTGACAGTAGTTGGATAAGGAGCTGGAGCTCTCATTTGGCTTCCATATGCCTTGATGCCTTTGACGTCTAGGCAGAGGTCTCATTCTAACACTCCTACTAGAAGCAACACACAGCACAGTGGTTAATAGCTGGAGACTCTGGAGGCAGGCTGCCTGAGGAAGAATCATTTTTCTTCTACTTACTAGCTCTGTGAACTTAGGCAAGTTTCCTAACCTGTCTATGCCTCAATTTCCTCCTCATCTATAAAATGAGAATAATAATAGAGTTTTATGAGCATTAAATAAATTAATACTTGCAAAGCACTTCAAACAATACCAGGCCCCTAAGTATTATATCAATGATTAATAAACAAATAAAATTAAAAATATGGTTAAATCACATCTTAGCACCCTATAGTTTACACATCAATTTTGGTGTATATCACCTCATCAAATCCTCACAATTCTGAAGTAGGTACTATTACCTTTATTTATGGATCAAGAAATGAAGTTTCCTAAGTGTTTTGTGAAGTTAATGGCTTTCGGACAGAATTGATCAGAAAAAAAATGAACAGGCCAGGTGCAGTGGCTCACGTCTGTAATCCTAGCACTTTGGGAGGCCGAGGCGGGCGGATCATTTGAGCTCAGGAGTTCAAGACCAGCTTGAGCAAGAGCGAGATCCCTGTCTCTACCAAAAATAGAAAGAAGTTATTTGGACAGCTAAAAATATATAGAAAAAATTAGCTGGGCATGGTGGCGTATGCCTGTAGTCCCAGCTGCTTGGGAGGCTGA